>PVJC01051350.1:0-11496 GCA_004026665.1 Murina feae
GGAACTTAACCAAAGAGGTGAAAGACTCTTACACTGGAAACTATGAAACACTGCTGAAAGAAAAGATGATATAAATAAATGAAAAGACATCCTGCGTTTGAGCATTGGAAGACACGATATGGTTATGATGTTGATACTACACAAAGCAAACTACAACTTACATGCAATCCCTATCACCATCTTGAATATGCATTTTGCGGAAATAGAAAAATCCAACATATAATTCAGATGGAACCTCAAGGCATTAGGAATAGCCAGGATAAACTTGAAATGAAAGAACAAAGTTGAGAGAACTCCCATTTTCTGACTTTAAAACTTACTCAAAAGCTACAATAATCAAAACACAGTGCGACAGGCATAAATACAGAGAGACCAATACAATATAATACAGAGCTCACAAATAAACATTTGCACACATGGTCAAATGGCTGAATGGAAGAGTGCTAAACAAACTTGTGGGGGAAGGTCAAACTTTTCAACAAATGGTTCTTTGAAAACTGAATATTTACATACAAAGAATGAAATTGGATCCTTATCTTACATCGTATAGAAAAATGAACTCAAAGTGGAACAAACAGCTAAAACTATAAAACTAAAAAACAAACAAAAAACAAACAAACAAACAAAAAACCGAACCCTCAAAGGACAAGCTTCATGATGTTGGATCTGACTATGATTTCTGGGTGTGTCACCAAGAGCAAAGACAAGAACAACAAATAAATAAATAAATGGATAGACTTCCACAAAATTAAATACTTTTCTCAATGGTCATTATAAATAGAGTGAAAAGGAAACCCATAGAATAGGAGGGAACATCTGCAAATAATACACCTGATAAGGGATTAATATCCAAAACACATAATGAACTCCTACATTTAGTGAAAAAAAAACCCAAATGAAAGTGTGCAAAGAACTTGCAGAAACATTTCTCCAGATGAGATACACAAAACACCAATAAGCACATGAAAATATGATCACTAGTTATAAGGAAATGAATATAAAACCACAATGAGATATTACTTTATGTACATTAGGAAGCCTAGTGTGTATATGTGTGCATATATAAATATATACACACACACACACACACACGCACAACCATTGGTAAAGAGGTGGAGGAATTGGAATCTTCCTGGGTCACTGGTACAGCTGCCATGGATGACAGTGTGCCTGTTCCTCAAAAAACAAACATAACCCAGCAGCTCTACTCCTGGGTATATACCCCACAAATCAAAGCAGGCCTCAAACAGTAACTCAAATGTCAATTTTCAGAGAAGCATATTAAGAATGACTAAAAGTTGGAAACAAACCAAGTGTCTATCACCAGGTGAATGGATTAAAAAAACCTAAAAGAGGTGGTAACAACAGACAATGGAATATTACTCAAGTATAAAAAGCAACAAATTTCTGATACATGCTGCTAGGTAGATGAACCTTGAAAACATTTTGATAAGTGAAATAAGTCACAAGTGATCCCACTTCTATGAGGTACCTACAATAGTCAAATACATAGAAAACCACTAGCCATTGCCACCATTGGGGAGAGAGGGAAATGGAGAGTTCTGTTTAATGGGTACAATGTTTCAGTTTTGGATATATAGAAGTTATGGCAGCACAACCATATGAATATACTTAATGCCACTGAAAGGTACACTTAAAATGGTTAAAATGGTAAAAATAAAATACAATAAAAGCTCATGTACAAAAATTAGCATAGAGAGTGGCTTATATATTTCTAAAAAGGAAGTATTCTGCCAGATATTAAAACATAACATATTTAGTTTGACAGAAAACTTCCACTACCTGGTGAAAATAAATGGATTCACTAGTACAAGTCTAGGCAGCACAGAGTCCCAAGCAAGAGGAATCCTTAGAAGCCCACACCATGATACATCATAATTAAAATGCCAAATGTTAAAGACAAAGAAGGAATCTTAACAGCAGCAAGAGAAAAGCAGTTAGTTACCTACAAGGAAGCATGCCTATGACTGTCAGCTGGTTTAACAACAGAAACTTTGCAGGTCAGAAGGGAGTGGCAAGAAATATTCAAAGTGATGAAAAGCAAGGTTCTACACCCAAGATTACACTCCACCCTGCAATCTATCATTTAGAATTTAAGGTGAAAAAAAGTGCTGGCCAGGGAAAAAATAGTAATGGAATTGATCACTACCAAACCCATATGACACGAAATGTTGAAGGATATTCTAGAAGAAGAAGAATACCAACAGTAACAACAGCAACAACAAATACAATAAATGCATATCTATCAGCAATTGAAACTAAATATCACATTAAATGAACAAGTAAGCTAGTGCAAAAAATGAACTCATGAATAAAATGGACCAGAGGTTTGGAAACATGGAACAGACTTAGGAATCTCACAGGGAAGTGGGGAGGTGGCAGGAAGAGATTAAGCAAAGAATTACATGCATACTTGATGCCTGGTTCACAGATTTGTCCCTCGGCCTGGCCTGTAGGGATTGGGCCAAAACTGAGCCTCTGATATCACCCTAGGGGTAATGGATTGCAAGATAGAGGTTATCGTGTGATGCACTCCAGAATCGGGCTCCCTTCTCTCTGGTTCCAGGTGCACCACCAGAGAACTGCATCAGCCCAGTGACCACAGATTCTCAGCTCTTGCATTGAGTGTCTGCCCCCTGGTGGTCAGTGCACATCATAGCTACCAGATGGAGTGTCTTCCCCCTGGGGGTCATTGGGCATCATAGCTACTGGCTGGTCGGGTGGTCACTTAGGTTTTTATATACGTAGACATGCATTACCTTTGGACACAAAACGTAGGGTGATGAAAGACTGGGGTGGGATGAAAACTGGGTGCATGGGGACAATGGAGGCAAATAAGGGAGATATCTGTAATGCTCTCAACAACTAAGATTTAAAGAAAAAGAAAAGAAATAAATTTCTTAACACAAGTATGTTTTTTGAGGCTCTCAAGCCAAAAACAAAAATTTAACTCATGCATATACACAGTAATTAGTAATGCATAAACAGCAATGCCAAGAACATATGGGGTGACAGTGTGAAAGTCTATAAGTAGAACTATTTTTCATTATTTGACACATAAACAATAAGATTAGAAACTATTTATGAGGGAGAACAAACACATGTCAATTTTTGTTTGTTTATTTGTTTTTAAGTGTTGGCTAAAGTATCTAAAAGTCGGTAAATCACTCTAGCTGGTTTGGGTCAGTGGACAGAGTATCGACCTGTGGACTGAAATTTTGAAGGATATTTCATGTTTCCAAACCTCTGGTCCATTTTATTCATGAGTTCATTTTTTGCACTAGCTTACTTGTTCATTAATGTGATATTTAATTTCAATTGATGATAGATACGTATTTATTGTATTTGTTGTTGCTGTTGTTGTTGTTGGTATTCTTCTTCTTCTAGGTTCCACTCCACTCAGGGGCACATGCCAGGCTTGTGGGCTCAATCCCCACTAAAGGGCATGAATTAGGGAGTCAATCAATGATCCTATCTCATCATTCATGTTTCTATCTCTCCCCTCTCCCTTCCTCTTTAAAACCAATAAACTTATTTTAAAAATAAAAATGAAATAAAATTTGGTAAATCCTTCCAAACTATTTACAAATAACAGGGAAATAAATGGAAATGTTATTACCGTTACAATCAGGAGCTTCACTACTCCATTTGTCTGGCCCAATACAAACAAGCGTGTCCTCTCCAATAAGAGTATAATTATCCGTTGCAGTTGAAGGAAGACAAGTATAAACAACTGTTTCATTATATTCAAATTTATCCTTGTCACTACCGTTGAAGTTTCCATTTGGTATTTTTACAGGTGGCTCACAAAAAATCTCTTAAAAAGAGAGAAAAGATGACAGGAAAAGCAAAAGAAAAAGTAAATGATTGAGATAGCATTAGTAAAGTCCTATGAACTGTATTCAATAAGTTCATTATCATGTGATTTCTACAATCTAGTTATAAATCCAATATTCCTTTGAAACTTAGTTCCCATGGAAAAACATATTATCCCAATTGAAATAACAAATAGAAAAATAAAGTTTTAGAATAAACCCATTTTCTTAAATACCCATAGAAGATACCTGTAGGAGATACTTGTGTTTATCTGTAAAATTGTGCTAAGTTTTCCCAAACATAAGAGACATTGACTATTTAATAAGAAAATAGACTTATGAGTTAGGAAAACTCAGTGCTAGTTGAGAAATGCTACATCCTTCTCTGAATCAGGGCTTCTCAGGTATGCCACGATTTTGTCTTTTCTCACTGTCATCCTTAGAGTGGACAGTGAAATTTTCCATGGCCTGAAACTGTCTGACAATGCCGCAGAATGAATCTGAGCTCTTCCTTTAAGCCAGATAATGAAGAGACTAGAAAAATGCAAAGCAATGACACTCTTCCACTGTTTTGGAAATGTTTGATCTTAGGACACAAATATGCTGCATTTGTTAACATATATTGAGATTACTGTTCTCAAAAATGAATTAGTAAATAGGTATTTCAAAACTCTGCTTTAATCCCAATGTAAAGAAGATCAGTAGCACTGAGCCACGGCAGAAAAGTTCTGTGGTATCTTTGTTAATTGTAAAGCATACAGGTTTCCCAGGCCAAAAAGTTTGAGAACTGCTGCTCTAAATTCTAAAGATACAATGTACTTACCTTTACAAGTCGGTATATCACCACTCCAACGCACACCATAAGTAGCGAGTTCACATTTTAGAATACTTTTTCCATTTAAGTAAAAACTAAATGAGAGAAGATATGATGATTGTTTTCTTTACCACTTAAAAAGAACACAAAATAATGAAGAAGTTTTTATATCATTGTTTTCTGCACTACAGTAGCTTCAGGGAGAAGTTTCTGAACTGACAGGTATTGAATGTGTTCACTGGATCTGCAATTTAATGAAATGGAGAGATTCTTCACATTGGCCAAGAGCAAAGTGTCTAAATGAACCTGTCATGCTCTAGCTGGTTTGGCACAATGAATAGAGAATCGGCCTGTGGACTGAAGGTTCCTGGGTTCCATTCCAGTTAAGGGCACCTGCCGAGTTTGCAGGCTTGATCCTGAGGGGCGTGCTGGAGGTAGTCATCAGTGATTCTTTCTTATCATTGACTAGGGGCCTGGTGCACAAAAATTTGTGCACTTGGGAGGTCCATCAGCCCGACCTGTGCCCTCTCGCAGTCTGGGACCCCTATGGGATGTCCACCTGCTGGTGTGCCTGGTTAGCCTGGGTGAGGGGCTGATGGCTGTTTGCAGGCTGGCCAAGACCTCCAGTGTGGATCCTCACCCCATTGGGGTGTGGCCAGCCTGGTTGAGGGGCTGATGGCTGTTTTCAGACTGGCCAAGCCCCCCAGTGGTGTCCCTCACCCCATTGGGGTGTGTCCAGCATGGGTGATGGGCTGATGGCTGTTTGAAGGCTGGCCAAGCCCCCTAGTAACGACCCTCACCCCATTGGGTTGTGGCCTGCATGGGTGAGGGGCGGAGGAGTGCTTTCAGGCTTTCAGTCTGCCCACAGCTCCCACTGACCCAATGTCTCAGCAAGACTGGCTGGACACAGGTTTCTGCGGTTTGTTTATCTTCTATAATTGATACACTGTTCCTTTAAGCCAGGGCCTAGTAACGAAACCTCCTCTCTGCTTCAGCTCTGGCTTCTATAATGAAACAATGTTTAATTAGAAGTCAGGCCTGGCCTGCTGTTTGCTTCAGCTCCTAGGATTGAGACATTTGTTGCAAATATGATATTCCCTGGAGCGGAGAGACACCCAGGCGGCCTGCAAACAGTTTCACTACTGCTGCAACGGACGCTGCCTGTTTACTCAGGTCCCTATGTGCCCACCTCCAGGTTGGCTGGCTTAATTTGCATAAAGTCTCTCTGATTGGCTGCTGGGCATGCCTTAGGCATCCCGAAAAAACGGTTAATTTTAATATTATGATTTTATTTGTTAGGATGTTGCTATCTCTGTCTCTTTCTCTCATCCTCTCTGAAAACAATGAAAATATTTTTTTAAATAGTAATAAATAAAGGTGTCTTGCCTGACAATCTGGTGATTGCTACATCAGGCAGGCATATCCCACTGTCACATCTATGTCCTTGCTCATGCCATTCTGCTTTGTCAGGGCAACTACTAAGCAGAGAGATCTGGCCCAAGAGCTGACCTGACTGGATCTGAGTCCTAGCTGAAATACTGACTTGCTTGCTGAGCCAGGAAGAGATTCTTAAAATTTCTCTTTCTTAAATTCCTACCTGTGCAAAAGTATATAGGTTGTGGGGTTGCTTTAAGTAGTAGGTGAATTGGCATCTGGAACAGAGTGAGTGCTAGGCAAGTTTCTGATGTTATGAATATTCTTCAGATTAGAGTATCTTCCTAGGTAGAGCTCAGGAAGGCCCTCCTGGATGAAATCTCCAATGATTGCAATTTACAGAACTTTCTCCTCCTCTGGACTCCCCTTATAATGATCATGTGTAATTCTATTTCAGTGGTCCTTGGACACCTCTCTCTATATATCTTGATTCTTAATGAAGCTATAACTTCTTTAAAATAACCTGTGTCAGCCATTTTCAACCTGTTTCATTTCATGGCACACATAACATAATTACTAAAATTCTGAGGCCCACCGAAATATATAAAATGTTGTCCATCTGGCAAGAAAATGGTACAATTTTGATTTACTCACATGGGATGGCTATTGTTGTATTGGCAGTAGCTATTTTTTCATTTGAAAATCTCAGAGAAAAGAGGTCAGTGTCCCAAGTAAATAGTCAGGTATTGTAAGTTTTAAAAATTCTGTGACACCAGCTGAAAATCTATGGTCTATGTCCCAACCTTTTGGTACTCCACTAGGTGCCCAGCAGGCTCCCTCTCTAGAACTATTGATTGAATATTCTCACTTGATCAAGTTAAAATATAGTCAGTAAAACTGCCTGTATATGCTTCCAGCTGACTTTTCCTCCAAGGCTAATACATTGATTTATATTATGATGTATTAGGAGAGAATTCTGTGATAATGTCAGGGTAGTCAGCACCAAAATATGTCCTCTCAAATGGACAACAATTTTACTGCTAGTCTTTGCCTGATGTCATTGTTTGAAATCTCAGATCTGTTGAAGGCTTGCACTTTCCAGGAAATTCTTGGAAAGGTAAAATGCAGGAATTTTGGTCAATTTCAGCTGTTGGCACAGTGGCAGTTACCCATCTCACTCCCACAGCAGGCAGCTGTGCCTGTGTCCTTCAGGAAGCTCACAGGCAGCCTGAGGGACCAGGGTGTGCAGGAAAGATTATGTCCTTGTGCATCTGTGCTCTCACAATCCACTGCTGTTTATGATCACAGAGAGGCAGACAGAGGCTGGTAGCATTGTTGTCACAACTCCGCCAAAGTTGTAAGACCCATCCTTCCAGGGCATTCACAGACCAAGAAGATCATCACTCCTGCTTCACTTTTCACTCTTCCACTTTCAGGAAACTGACAATAAAAACTGTAAACTTAAATAATAACTGCATATATGGGGACTGAAAGGGTAAATCGAGATAAGGTCTCTAATTTACTAGGGGCTAATAAAAGAAAGCGCATTCTGCTAGCCTAAGCCTTGCACAAACATGCTCCCCTTAAGTGGATATTTTAGAGAAACTAGAAGTCCGATGCTTGAAATCATGCACAGGGGCAAGGGTGTCCCTCAGCCTGGCCCTCACCCTCTCCAATCCAGGACAGTTCAGACATCCTGATCACATTACGGGTCTGCTGGGTCGTAATGCTCTCATCTGACTGCCTGATTACCCCTAACCACCTTTGCCTCTTGGCCTGATATCCCAACTGTCCTCCCCTGTCAGTCTGGTCGCCCCCAACTGCCCTCCCCTGCTGGCCCAGTCACCCCCAACTGCCTTCACCTTATGGCCTACTCTCTGTTTACTGCTCTCCCCTGCCACCCTAGTCTTCCCTTACTTCCCTCCCCTGCCAATCTTGTTTCTCATAACTGCCCTCCCCTGCTGGCCTGGTCACCCCTAACTGCCTTCTACTGCTAGCCCTGTTGCCCTTAACTGCCATCCCCTGCTGGCCCTGTTGCCCCTAACTGCCTTCACCTGCCAGCCTGGTCCCCTCTACCTGCCCTCCCCTGATGGCCTGGTCAGCCCTAACTGTGCTCCTCTGATGGCCTGATCACCCCTCACCACCTCTGACTCAGCCCCTTCCACTGGCTTTGTCTGATATGAGGTCTGGAAGACATCTGGTCTAATTAGCATATTACCTTTTTATTACGGTAGCTTCCTGAAGACCATAACCCCTACACACAGCCCGGAGGAAGGACACCTGGTGCCAGCAGATGGACATAGGGCAAGATCCTAAATACACTGGGGTACGGTCCTGATATCTGAGTCAAGCTGAAGCCTCATCTGCACCTCTCCCTGAGCACATAAAACCCTTGCTTCCTCCCCAATTCACCACTGATTTTCTTGAGTCAGACCACCTACACCTGTTGCCTGGAAAAAATATTATTTTGGTTACACTGAGCCTTGAGTCCGTTGTGTGTGACCCGATCCATCCCCGAACATTTCAGGGACAAGTAGAGGGAATGCGCATGCCCAGAAGAAGGCTCAGTTTACATGTCAGGCTGATCCTCAGCACAGAGACAAGCTTCAACATTCAAAATAATAACATAACACAATAAACCCCAGGAAATGGTGAGAATTTGATATTTAGAGTTACCTCATTATTACATTCAAATGTCCAGTTCAACAAAAACTTATAAGGCATATAAAGTAATAGGAAAGTATGGCCCATTCAATGGAAAACATAAACCAACAAAAATTATTCCTGAAAAAGCCCTGCGGGCACATGTACTAGACCAAAGACTTGAAAATAGTCAGTGCAGCTGCACGTCCATCTTTCGCTGGCCCTCTTGGGGACACATCTGCAGGTCCTCTTCCATAGTCCTCTGTCCCTTCATGAGGCAGCTGAGTGGCAGTTGCAGACATGTGGGTATTTGTGACTACCCTGATGGGCAAGACCATCCCTCTCCAGGTTGAGCCGACTGATACCACTGAGAATGTCAAATCCAAAATTTATGAAATGGAGTCTAAACAGTCAGCAGAGATCTCATCAGAAATTCAGGGGCCAGAAGACACTGAATAACAGACAGAAATAAAAAGAAGCTCAGCCAAAAATCCTGTATATAATAGAACTGTGCTGAGGGAAATATTACGACTTTCCCAGAAAATAAAGTTAAGAGAATTTGTTACCACCATAATTCACCTATAACAAAAAAGCTCAAAGCTGTCCTAAAGTTCACTAGAGAGCAAATAATATTACCTAGACAGCCAGCCCTAGGGCTCGGGAGTCTCGCCCATTAGCCAAGGTGGTACAGGGACAGATTCTTACACTAAGCACATCAACAACTGTAAATACGAAGGAGCAGGACACAGTGTGCCAAAAGGTGGCAATATAATTGGATAGAAAATAAAGCCCTCCTCTCCCTGACTATATAAGAACTGCGGGCCTGAGCAAGAGAGGGGGTGGTGATGTTTGTTTGAGCTGGGAGTTCCTGGCAAGGGAGGGCAGTGGGGTGAGGGGGAACAGGCCAGCAGGAGATGGCAGTTGGGAACATCTGGGCCAGCAGGGGAGGGCAGTTGGGGGAGATCAGGCCAGCAGGGGAGCAATTAGGCCTCAGGCTGGTAGGAGAGCAGTTAGTGGGCAATCAGGCTGGCAGACAAAATTGGTTAGGGGTAATCAGAAAGGCAGGCAGGTAGGCAGGTGTGCAGTTAGGAGTCAGTGGGCTGTCCGGTTGCCAGTTTAGGTCCGATATTTTATTATATAGAAGTAGGGGACCCGTGCACATGCACCAGGCCTCTAGTCCTATGTAACAAAATATACAAATTGTCCCCTCAACTGGGAGTTGGACCAACAGTTCAACTGCTTGCTATCATGTGCGATGACCACCAGGTGTCAGTGACTCTGCATTGCTAGCAGAACACAGTGGGATAATGGAGCTGGTGAGTGGGTGGTGCCAGGCCAAGGTGGGTGTGATGGAGGCCTAATTGTCCCACCAATTGCCCTTCAGATGGCGACCACCAACAGCACTCAGGGCTGTGGCTGCTGCCTGGCTCCCAGGCACTGAGGAAGGCAGGTGGGGCCCAATGACTCAGGTGGAGAGGAACACACAGGACCCAGGGGGCCAGGTATTGCTCAAAGTCCAAAGATCAGCTAGGACCTATCGTCTACACCAGACGCTCATGCTTCCATTGGTGGCCAGGCCAAAGGACTGAACCCCAGCATGAATTTATGCACTGAGTCTCTAGTAATAATCATAAACATTAATGCACAAAATAACACACCTTCAAAATACATGAACCAAAAGCTGATACAACTATAGAGGGAAATACACATTTCTAAGGAACAGGCATTTCTCCAGTAATAGTTGGATACTTCAATATCCCACTCACAATAATGAATAGTACAACAGACTGAAGAAAAGTAAGGAAATAGAGGACTTCAACCACACAATCAACTAGATCTCACAGACATATAGCACCATACAACAGAATATACATTCACTTCAAATGCACAGGGGGAGAAACAAGATGGTGGCATAGGGTAGACACCGTAAATGCAGCCGTGAACAACTATTTCAGAAAAACCACAAAAAGAACACACGGACACCACTCGCACCCACAGGAAGGCTGGCTGAGTGAAAATCCTACAACTAGAGAAGAGTCTGAGACTCAGAGGAGCAGCGGAAGCAAAGTACAGAGGTACGGAGGCGCACGCACGGGGCTCGGGGAAAGGCCTGGTGCCGGAGGTCATGGTTCTTTTCCAAAACAGAGAGAGCCACAAGTCCCCAGCGGCTCTGAACTCCAGTTCCAAGCGAATTTCTGAGGATCCAGACACCCGGAGAAGGGGGACTGACTGGCACCGGGAGGAAACCCAAAGCGGGTTTCTCTCAGCATTGCTTGCAGCAATTACCGTGGGACACAGAGACCTGGTGTCTCTCAGCGCAGGGCTGAAAAGCGCCATAGCTATTTGCTCCACCCTGCCCTGCAGACTCCCTGAGGCCCCGCCCCTCCCAAGCTGCGTCAGAGGCTTTTGTATATAAAAGACTGAGTAGCCTAGGGCAGAGGCTTAATCAACGCCTCCTTAAAGATACAGGAGCCAGTCTCACCCAGTGGCCAGAGTGGGACTAACCTAAACAAAACAGATCCACAAGGAACACACTCGGGGCAGATGCAGTGAGCAAAAAAGCTCTACTGAAACAACTCTTGCCCCATAAGGGTGTCTCCAGCACAGAAGTTCTTCCACTGTAGACACAGCTGACTCTCATAACCAAGTGGCTTAGAGGTTAATCCCTCGCAGTGATCGCCTAAATCAGAAAGGGAAGCAGCCAAAATGAGGAGACGAAACAGGTCACAAATGACAGAAATGGAGGAAAGAAAACGACAGGATATAGAGTTCAAAACCACGGTTATTAGGTTTTTCAAGAAAATGCTAGAGACTGCCGATAAATTTAGT
>PVJC01051351.1:0-11489 GCA_004026665.1 Murina feae
CTACCACTACCCTATTGCTTGGAGAAGCTTTATAACTGATTGTTTTAATACCAGAGTGACACCAACGGGGGTCAAGTAAATAAATATGCAAGCCTCACCAGTTCAAAATAATAAAATTCCAATGTGTGCAAGCCTGCTTGTTGAACATATGTTTGAGGCACGGCTAAGCCATCTGGCTCAGTGTCAAGCATTTACACCAACTGCAGTCTTACAGTACCTGACAGCAGAAAAGCTTTATTCCCCTGGTGTTTGGGCACAAATGGAGAAATATTATTGAAATGATTATCTGCATCAAGACTCAGATTTGCTTTGACATTTAGCTGGCTCTGTTTAATCCAAAGGGTTGTCTGAATGAATAAAGAGAAGGGTTCCTCCAGAAGACGCCGCGAGCAGCCAGGGAAAGCCAAATGATTAATGAGACTGAAAGGCAGGGTGGACCTGCCCACCTCCACCCAGACCTTAGTGCCAAGAACTGAATATGAAATTAGTCTGAAGCTTTCTGTGGCTTGTCAGGAAGATTCTTCCAACCGCACATGGGCCCTCTTTCTGGACCTCTAAACAAAAGGAACGGATACCTTCCCCAATGCGGGAGAAACACGGAGAGGCCGGGAGAGAGCTTCATGTTATAATCAGAACATTTCACATTCAAACACATTTTGCTTTAACAGCTCTACCAAAGGCATTTCGATATTATGTTAGGAACAGAGGCTTGTCGCCTTGTTTCTGTTTTGGCAGCAGGTTTTTTACATGCTCTGGTCCTTACAGCAAGATACTTTCATTTGGTTTAGAATGCCATGTTCCACTGGTTATTCCGTGCTGTCATTCACTCTGAAATGCTATATCGAGCGGAGTGTATTGAAAAGTGAGGCTTCAGCATTCACCTGTGCTAATACAATTCAGAGGTTTATCCAAAAAAGAGGCACCTTTATCAGAGCCCAGAGAAATCCTCAGGAAAATATAATGATACTAATGATAGTAATATTAAATGAAATACCTTACTTTGGAAATCTTCATCGAAGAGTTGTAGGTTCACATCTTGCTTTATCTAATTTTCAGGTATAAGATACCTTTTGGAGGGAGAGTTTTAGTAATTATTGTTGATTTAGATTTGAAGGTACTTTGGTAATTTGGATTTAATAGGAATGTTAACATGATTTCCTCCTCACTCGTACTTTTAATTAACTTTTTATAGAGAGATGAATGAATTCTAATGAAGACAATTGGCAGGCTAATTGATTTGTTTCAGAGCATAGTGAGTGATCAGTATGCTGGCAGCATTGTGCTATACTATTCAAGGATGTCAAACAGTTTTTGGTTTAATTTTCTGGCAGAGGTTAGTTAGGGAAACTGCTTAAAATATGTACTGTTTTTGATTTTCAAATAAGTGTCTGTTTTTTTTTTAATATAGTGAATTAAAGATATCTATTGCTTTGAATTTATCGTGTCTTTAAATTATCACATTGCCACCAGGGAGTAGTTTTGTGTATTCTGTGCATATTAACAGAATACTTTTACATGTGTTATGCACATGAGAATATTAAAGACAATTTTAAAAAGCTAAAGCATTCTTGTTGCAAGAATATGCTTCTCTATTTAAAAATGTATGTTTAAAAGTTGCCTCAAAATCAAGAGTTATCACAACAAATCCTAAAAGCAACCATTTAAAGAAAATTAAAGCACAACTCCCAGAGGTTATTGTTTTGCTAGGGATCTCACTTTAAAGGTTTTGCTTAAATAAATCCCAGTGAAATGACATTCTTTTATAGTGTTAAGAACAATGAGTGGGTGAGAAAATATATTATGACATAGTTAAACACAGAGCTATAATTTCTAAAGTGCATAAATTACGTGTTTTCCCCTATTATGATACAGACAGCCAAACCGAACATTTTTGAAAGAAAATGACCAACGTATGATTAATTGCAAGCTCACAGATTTTGCAGCTTCAAGAGTAAATCAACTGCTAAGAAGTGCTAACTTGCTAAAATATAAACTAATTTTAGTCCCTAGATATTAAAATATAATTCATCTTCTTCCTCCATTGGGAAAGCTAATTAGAAATTGTGAATGGCAGAAGGAAGAGAACCCAGAGAACACCAGGATTAAGTTCATACGCTGAAAACCTGAGCCCAGAGAAAGAGGCCAGATTTTTTACTCTTTACATTTCACATATTTGAGTTTCCTGAAGCCACCTTATGGTAATGGCTGCTGCCCAAATGTGCAAGTGACAGAGAGAGAGAGTTTGTGAAAAGAACACGTTTAGTTAGCATAGAATGCTACAAATATAATATAGAAATATAGAGATTGGTCCATGGATTTTATTTATGCGCTTCTCAAAAGATCTGATTGTTCATATATAACACATTCCATAGCTAGAGTTTTGGAAAGATAAGTGGCATTCATGTTCGGAAGCTTTATATTCTAGGAAGCCTTAAAACTGTGTCAGTCTTGATGTCAAGTTGGTTTCACCTGTGATCTGATGACTCTTCTATTGAATGTTAAGGTAAAAAATGGAGTTGGGAATGCATAATGAATAAGCAGTCAGTCTGTCCTACTCACACATCCAGAACACTGACTGACAACTTCAGATTTGCTATTTTATGGTTAGGGTCTTATTTCACATAATTTTATTTTGCCATATTTTAAATAAACCTATATAATAAAAGGCTAATATGCAAATCAACTAAATAGCAGGAACGACTGGTAGCTATGATGTGCACTGACCACCAAGGGGCAGATGCTCAACACAGGAGATGCCTCCTGGTGGTCAGTGTGCTTACACAGGGAGAGTGGCGCTCAGCCAGAAGCTAGGCTCATGGCTGGTGAGCACAGCAGCAGCAGCCATTAGTCCGATGCCCTCTGAGGGCTCCCAGACTGCAAGGGGGCGCAGGCCGGGATGAGGGACCCCTCGTCCCCCAGTGCATGAATCTTGTGCACTGGGCCGCTGGTATAAATATATTGTTAAACCTTTTTGACACATCTGTGAGATTATTTTTCAATTAAATAAATTCTCACATAGAAGAAATATAAGAAGATTTCCTATTAATATTATGATTTGGTGTGAATGAGTGAATTAAAATTGCATAATATTAAGGAGCTACTGTCTTATAGTAACTCATTTCCCTTGTTTACTATTGAAGGAATAGATACAGTCAAACATTTCATTCTAGAAGTAGAAGACTACCAAATGATATTCTATGAGCTTTTAAAAATATTAAATTATGGTGAAAAGTCTCCAGTGGGTATTTATTTGTACATTTGAGGGTAGATGTACTTGTCAGATAGTGAGATTGAAATATAGTTGTTAAAGAATAGCATGAATTTCCTCAAGAGAGTTTAATTAAATTTGGTGTGCATAACAGACAATGAATTTCCCAAATTTAGTTATAACAAAACATACACACATTCCTTTTACTCACCTTAATGAGTAATGATTGTAACTAGCCAGGATTCCAAACTGTAAGGTAATGTTTATAATGCAAGTAGTAGTAATTGTGAGAGTCATTTTTATAGTGATTAAGAACTAGACTACCAGTGTTGTTATTTTGGCTCTACCACTCCACAGCTGTGAAATGCTGGAAAATTATTTAAAATTAGAGGCCTGGTGTATGAAATTCATGCACTCAGGGGTGGAGTCCCTCAGCCCAGATTGCAAGAGGGTCCAGGCCAGGCTGAGGGATCTCAACAGTACACAATCAGGGATGGGGAGAGACGTGGGAGGTTGGCCAGCCAGGGAGGGACTGTGGAAGGGCTCCACCAGCAAGCTAACCTACCAGTCAGAGCATCTGCCCCCTGGTGGTCAGTGCATGTCATTGCAACTGGTTGATTGGTCAACTGCCTCCCCCCTGGTGGTCAGTGCACATCATAGTGAGTGGTTGAGAGGCCTTAACATATCATTAGCATATTACGCTTTGATTGGTTAAAAGGCTGACCAGATGACATGACACTTAGCATATTAGGCTTTTATTATATAGAACATCTATTTAATTTTCTCATTTACAAAATAAAATTAGCACCCACCTTACAACAATCTTATGAGGACTAAAGATATTAATACATATAAAATAATTGAACTAGTATAAGGCACATAGTAAAGTGCTTAAAAATATTAAAACATATATACATCCCAAAAACTACAAATTATAGCTAGTGTGTAATACATGAATCTATGGAAACAAATGTTTCCTCTTTCCAGCAAAGTTCTCAGTTTTAGAGTCTTTAACATGAGTTAACAAGAGACCAAGATAGGCTGGTAAGGTGAAATGAGGGCAAAAACACTTCCAGGCGCTTGAATTTCTACAGAGTCACACTCTTATCTAAGGGTAAGAGCCCAGAGAGCTGATGAGTTTGGTTACATAGAGAAAAGATTATATCATTCCTATGTGTTAGTTTACACCTAAGTCATTACTACAGAGTTTCAGTGAAAGATTTATGATTCAGCACAAAGAAGGGTATTATTTTTTAAGCACCTAGCATTAATTTATTAATCATGTAAGGATTAACAATAATAATTTAGGCGTTCTTTTCTAAGATTGTTACCATTTCACATGTCTACTTTGTGCCAAACACATTTATTTCAGTTACTGCTCATTACTACCACAATCTAAATGTTTAATACTATTGTTACTTGTATTTTAAATATGTATAAACTTTTTCAGAAAAAATGCTTGATGTACTCTAAGTCACTTAATAGTGGAGATAGGATTCCAATGCAGATTTATTTAAATTTAAAGTCAATGTTATTGGTACTACATTATGTACCATTGTAGGTAGGAAGATTTAAATTTGACCATGCTCCAAAAAACTAACTTTTATTTTTTTGAGTTGGCAACCTATAAAATGTATAGAAAATGAAACTTTTTACTTTTGGTTTCTCAGCCTTTGTGCACATCTAGAATCTGAAAATACTGGGTGAAATTAGCTGCAGACGTAATCTTATTTTTCTGAGGTTTTGTTTTCTCATATTAGCTCCTTTAATTTTATTGTTTTAGCAATGCATAAATGCTTTTAAACTAATGATCTCAAAATTTATCATTTTCCTAATTGTTTTTTGAAGTAGCACAGCTCTGTTGCAGAATACTTTAACTCATCTAAGTGCAGATGTTCCTTTGTAATTTCTTGGCCTATGTATGCAGCAAAATGAAAATGCTCTTTGGAGTCTCATAGAAAGAAAGAAAGGAACAGAAGCAATATTTGGAGATAATATGAAGATTTTTCCAAAACTGACAAAGTACAAGAAATTCTGTAAGCCTATGCAAGTCATACATAAGGAAAAACACATTTAGAGACATACAATAAGATAGCTGAAAATGAAAGAGAAAGAGAAAGTATTAAAAGCAGCCCAAGGGCTGGTGAGGATGCAACGAAAAAGGAGCCCTCATGCACTACTGGTGGGAATTTAACCCAGTCATCCCACTTCTAGGAATATATCCCAAGAAACAATCAGAAAGGATATATGTACCCCTATGTTCATAGCAGCACAATTTACCATAGCTAAGATTTGGAAACAATCTAAGTGCACATCAGCAGATGAATGGATTAAAAAACTGTGGTACAGCTACACAATGGAATACTATGCTACAGTAAAAAAGAATGAATTCTTACCATTTGCAACAGCATGGATGGAACTGGAAAGTATTTTACTAAGCAAAATAAGCCAGTCAGAGAAAGATAAATATCATATGATCTCACTCATTTGTGGAATACAATGAACGCCATAAACTGATGAACAAAAACAGATCCAGAGACAGAGAAGCATTGATCAGACCATCAAATCTCAAAGGGAAGTTAGGGGAGGGTGGGAGTAAGAGAGAGAGATCAACCAAAGGACTTGTATGTATGCATATAAGCATAACCAATTGACACAGACACTAAAGATGTGAGGCTATGAGTGTGGGAGTTTGAGGGGAAATCCTATCTAATAAAGAGGGAATATGCTAATTGACCCTCATGCCATCGCAAAGATGGTGGCGTCCAAAGCAAATAAGGAGCAAATATGTTAATTGACTGACTTGCCCTCAAAGATGGTGTTGCCCACAGCCAATAAGGAGGGGATATGCTAATTCACTGCCATGTCCTCAGCCACAACATGGCAGTGTCCAGCCCCCTCAACCCTACTAGGGCAGCAGGTGTGTGGCAAGGCCATGCTCGCCCTCAGATGACTGCCTCCAGAGTCCCCCAGTTCCCTCAGTGCCCCAGCCACCCAGTGCCAGCCCAAGGCTCAGGTAACAAGAGTTGGCTGAGACTTGCACTGCTGACTGTGGCAGCAGCAGAGGTGTGATGGGGCATTGCCTTCCCCTGATTTCCAGGCTGCCTCCCACCCCTGAGGGCTCCGGAACTGTGAGAGTGTGTGTGCAGGCCAGACTGAGAGACCCTCCCCCGCTCCAGTGCATGAATTTTCATGCACCGGGCCTCTAGTGGGGGGAGAAAAAAACATATTAACACCTTAATCAATGAAAAAAAAAATAATAAAAATACTCCCCTCCAAAAAAAAAGCAGCCCAAGAAGACATATTATTGTCAACAGAGCAGCAATGAAATGGACAGATGATTAATCATAGGAAATGATGGAAGCAAAAGGCAATGGAATTAAATCATAAAGTGCTGAGAGAAAATAACTGCCACTCAAGAAGTATATATCAAGCAAAAATATGAAATTTTCCCAAGTAATGAGAGCAGCAAAAGGGTAAATATGTGAAGAAATATAAATGGATTTTTATGGGACATAATAATACAATAACAATGTATAAGCATAACAATGTACAAATAATAAGTCTGAAAAATTTAAATATGTCAAATTAAAATGCATGATCTATTTATATAAAAATCCTGGGTGTAACATCACAACCGAGGCTTGACCAACTGGAAGGAAGTCAGTCCTGCAGAGGTTGTCTTGGAAATGGCTGCACCCTCCCTGAGCTGTTCTCATGAGGGCGGTGAGGTTTCGGGCAGGAACCTGCCCTTGCAGCGTGTATGGACTGAGTCCTGGGTCCTCTTAGCCACAGCTGTACCCTCCCCAAGCTGTTTCCAGTAAGGACGAGGTTTGAGGCAGAAACCAGCCCTTGGAGCATGGAGCATCTACACTAATAAAAGACAAACATGCAAATTTCTATCACTCCACTACACCCCAAACCATTCCTACCAGCAAATCAGAGAGATGATATGCAAATTAACACAACCAAGATGGCAGCCAGCAGCCATGGAGCTAGAGCAAACAAGAGGCCAGCGATGAAGGAACCTGCCTGCCTAAGTCGGCTGTGGCCTCTGCTCAAGGCAACAAAGTTTCAATTATAGAAGCCATGGAGATGAAACAAACAGGAGGCTTTGTTGACTGCCTAGGCAAGCTGTGGCCTCCACTCAAGGCAACAAAGTTTCAATTATAGAAGATAAATAAATCCCAAAAACCTGCTTCCAGCCAGCCTTGCTGGGACCTTGGGTCAATGGGAGCTGTGGCCAGCCTGAAAACAGCCCTCAGCCCCTCACCCAGGCTGGCCAGGCACCCTGGTAGGGAACCAAACCCTGAAGGGGCTGTGGGCAGCCTGAAATGGCCATCAGCCCCTCACCCAGGCTGGCCAGGCATGCCAGCAGGTGGATATCCCTGAGGGGTCCCAGACTGTGACAAGGCACAGGCTGGGATGAGGGACCCCTTCAAGTACACAAAGTTTTGTGCACCTGGCTCCTAGTGTGGTATACAGAGAGATATTAGAATAAGTTTAATCACTTTATCAGTCATAGTTTGCATCATTGTTGTTTTTAAATCATGTTTTTGTATCATATTTTTGTTGTTTTTATATCATGTTTTTGCCATTTTTATACCAAGCCTCTGTTTTTGTTATATCCTTTTGTTACTGTTTATTTATTAATAAATTTATATATTATTTTCATATACTTTTTACTAATTTTCTTTCATTTCTCACACTTCTAGTAGAGAGAAGAGGCAAACAGCAATATTAAAATATTTCCACTAATTAATTCCCTTTTAATGTGCATGAATTTTGTGCACCGGGATACTAGTAATAAAACAAAATTTAAAAAAATTAAATGGAATTAAAGTATAAAATTTGAGCATTATTGAGAACATGGTAAAATTAGTAAGTTTTATGACTAAAATTAAAAATTAAAATTTTAATTACCAATTGTATGAGACTTTAATAAATCTGAGTTGCATGTTAAATCTAAGGTAACTATTAAAATTATATTAACATTTTCAAATAATTAGTTATGGGGAAATAGAAAACAAAGCAATTTTATTAATACAAAGGACGGCAAGAAACAAAGAAAAAGCAGCATAAAATAGAGGTTCAATGGATAGCACATAAATACATACTAAATATAAACCCAGATGTAACATTTAAATGGAGATGGCCTAAATGTTTCAATTGAAAAGACTAAAATTAGCAGATGTGATTAGTAGCAGGAAAGGAAAAAATAAACACAAGGAAGAAAATGATGCTAGAGAAGCCAAAAATAAACACAGAAAAACAAGAAAGAGAAACCTGTTTCAATAAGACAGAGAACTAACTGTATGTGGAAGGATTATACTACTGAAGAAATAGTGCAGGAGTAAAAAAGTATCCTACGGAGAGTGGTGGAACTTAATGAGAAGGTGACATAACTATGGAGAAAGGAGAAAGCAATTAATTCAATTGAGGAAGAAATGAATTAAAACCGCATAGCAGTCTATGGAAAGTCATGTAGGGTTGATTATGCTTGAGTAACTCACTAACTACTAAACCCATTTTGTTTCCAGCAGTGTTATTTTTGAAGTTCATAATCATAGCTGGTATTTATTAAGAAAAAAGTTGAATTATGTTTAATGCAACTTATTTTCAGAGATTAGGAAGTGTGTAACACATTTTGGAATTTTTTCCATCCATATAATTAAAGAAGCAATGCTTCAAAAAGTGATAGCTTTATATTATCTAGAAATTCAGGATACTCTTCCACTCTAACGAAAACTCACTTCTCTGAGCCTGGAGGAGTGGAGCATATGAACTCCACGCTACGGGGAACTAACTTCGGGGCATGAGAAGCATTTAAAATCAGCTGATAAAAGAGTGTGTGGAAATGGCCTTAAAATATACAACCAATTTACCTGGAGTAGTGCTTCTGAAAATATGAAAAACATATATATTTCCTGAATTTTCTGTTAAAAGGCAGATCCTTACTTGGGGATCCGTGGTAGGTCTGTGATTTTTCATTTGTAACAAGTTGCCCAGTGATGACCATGCTCTGGTCTGTGGACCACACATGGGGTAGCTCGCCCCTTGAGAACACAAAAGAGAAAGCCTGGAGGATAAGAGTCAAACGTTCATCATGAAAATTGCTCACTTATTGTATGCCCATTGGCCCCATGCCACTAAGCTGTTTAGTCAGATACTAAATAGACCCCCAAAATAAGAAACA
Organism: Murina feae; assembly: GCA_004026665.1. NCBI lineage: Eukaryota > Metazoa > Chordata > Mammalia > Chiroptera > Vespertilionidae > Murina > Murina feae. Next base: position 9,405 of record PVJC01051351.1, read on the forward strand.
AAAATGAAAATAAAAACAAAAAAACACAAAACAAACAAACAAAAACACACACAAACACAAAAACAACCCACAAGACACCAAATGAGAAAGACAATCAGAAAATTTTTAGGAAATTTATACAAATATAACAAATATGAGCCATATTATTCCCATGAAAGTCATGTTGAAAAGGGTTTTCAATTTACAAATAGCAAAAGTGATTGTGGTTTGTTAATGCATATTCTTCTCACTGTGTCTCAGCACTAATAAATTCAACTTGCGGTGGGGAGAAAGCTCTTTTAGAAAAACACATTCAGATCTGTAGTCATTTTTTATTATGACTTCTAAAATATACTTCCTACCAAATTTTATATAAAATTAAAATCCAGGGTCATATAAAGCTGCCAATCAAAACATTGGCAAATGAGAAATGCACACAGTAAACATTTGGGAAAATAACATAGCAGTTTTCTCCTTTTATTAAATTTTCACTGAACAAATGGTAAGCGCTTTGGTGTCAGGGAAGCTGCAAGACTAAAAGGCAGTGAGGTTGGAAGCGGTGTGTTATAAAGATTAAGATAAGTATGTTTAATTTTCTTACCCACATATCTCCTCACCCTATTAAACCCCTGTCGTATCAAAGTACTTAATCAGTAATCTTGAATTGAGTCTTGAATTTCTGGGAATTCTTTGTGTTGCCTTATGTGTGTAACTTTTGAGATCTGCAGATAGAAAGAAGAAATCAAGAATATTAAAATATAAAATAGTTTTTCTAAAAACATATGACTTGCAAGAGAAATAAAGTGTTTCTACATGTTTTAAATGGAACATATCTCATCAAAACCTTATTTATCTGAGCTTTAAATAGGTATAGTTTAGAATCAACAAACACCTGTCCACTTAATCCCATGACTAATGAGAGGAAAACCATATGGAAAGTATTAAAGTAAAAAAAAAAAATATGAGAATTTAGAAGAAAAACCAAAATTTACCTCATCAGATTTGTGAAAATTGGATTAGAAAATGAAAAATAATAACGCAGCCTTTAAATAATTCTTTGGAGTATTTTACACAGAGGTAAAGATTAAGTAAATAATCTAGCACAACGAGGGGAAAACATAGTAATTAAGATCCTGAAGGAATTCTCACAAAATCAAACTTGCATTAGAAAAAGAAGAAAAAGGAAAACATTGTTCTAGTTCAATAATAAGAGACACAGTGAAAAAAGTACATTTTAATACATAAGTTTGAATATGAAATATTTATAAGATAATTTTAAAGTGTATTTTTTACATTGTAATACTTGGTGAATATAATTATACAATAGACAACTTTTTCTAGACTCAAGAACCCAAAATGTATAAAGTGTGTTCAAGCACCTTATTTAAGTAGAGATTATCCATGAGTTTATTCCTTTATTCAATTTGTGTCAATTCAGTGAGTATCATTTTGGCACAATAGGTCATTGGGAAGAAAAGGGTGAATGAAATAGACATTTTGGCTTCAAGGAATTTATAATTCAGTAGGGGAAATACCTCATGTGCATGAAATAGGCTCAATATACAAGCCATCCAGTGATGAGTTACACACTATTAGCTGCAGAACCAAATTATGGGTGTTGATTCAGTGTATATAGGCCATAAAATTTTGTTGAAATAATATTGAAAGTGTTCTTCAAAGAGACAGAGAGGAAATGTATCCTATGAAGTCAGAGCTAGGATTGTTACTTCTGGCTGGTAAGGACAAAGAGTGATTTCTGAAAGAACTAACTTGTAAGCTGAATAGGAAAAAAAAAGAAAGGATTTTAACAGAATGATAAAACAGGGAAGGAATCATCTTCTTGGAACCAGAGTCATCTGAGGTGTATTTTTCTCGTGGTAAACAGTGGAGCACAAGAGGGCAAACTAAACTGTGCAAGCACATGTTTAGCTTCTGTTCAGGTCCTGTCAGCTAATGTCTATTGGCCCAAACAAGCAGGACGGCTAAATCCAAAGTCAGTGGTCTGGAGACATATACTCCCCCTATGAGGTGAGAAATAGGAAAGAATGTGAATATTTACTGAACAACAATCTGTCCTATTATTTATAAACTAAAGACCCAGTGCAC
>PVJC01051352.1:0-11489 GCA_004026665.1 Murina feae
GTATGCGAATGCCGGTGGGCTTTGTTGTCACAGAAGCCCAGAGAAGAAAGTGTCAGGAAGGAGGAAGCTGAGAGCTATGAGGGTTAGGTCAGCCTGGCTGGGGAGGGTGGAGTTGGGGGCTTAGTAGGAATGGAAGATTAGAAAGTCATGGCATTGTGGGTGGGAAACTGGTGAATTTCTTCTCTGAAGGGGAGTTTAGACTAGGGCTTCTCAAGCTTCACCTGCACAGGAATCTTCTTGTAGGACTTGTTAAGGCACAAATTTCTGGGCTCTACCCAAAGATTGTAGTTGAGCAGAGCGGGGCCTGAGAGTCCGTGTTTCTAAATACCTCCTGGGTGATGCTGCTGCCACCTGCAATAATTTGGGCAATAATCTGTAACAAATTTTATAAACATTCAGAGACTATCCAGAGGATGATGGTGCATTGTTGCAGTTTGTCTTATCCTTTTATTCTCCAAACTTGCAACATGCATTTGGTAATTTTGTAATGCTCATCATTTGTAAACTACCAAGAATAGGATAGTCATTCCATCCTTGAGAAGCTAAGCCTGGACATTTTGCAAGAATTTCTTCTCTCTTTGTAAGTTCTTTCACTTATCTCTTAAGAGAATCTAGCAAGGTCAATTTGATTTCATTACTTACCCAAGCTATGCTTTGTTGAGTGACCTTGTTTAGGCTGAATGGTAAGTGCTGCAGTTGTGCTTGTGAATGAACTGGAAAGACAGTGACATTCCTAAACCTTCTGTAAGAGGAAGTTCTCCTAAATTATTACAAATGTTGCTTTGTTTTGATTTAATTTTCTCTCACTGTTTTTATAGTTTTGACATGTGTCCAAATAATTGCTCAGGCCGAGGAGAATGTAAGATCAGCAATAGCAGCAACACTGCTCAGTGTGAATGTTCTGAAAACTGGAAAGGTGAAGCATGTGACATTCCTCACTGTGTCAATAACTGTGGTTTTCCTCATCGAGGCATCTGCAATTCCAGTAATGTCAGAGGATGTTTCTGCTTCTCAGAGTGGCAGGGTAGGTGCTTTTTTCACTTTTCTTCCAACTTACAGTATATTTCTGGTTTAATAACTTGTAATTGACTTTATTCCTAGTATCTATATCTTCTCTGTTATTTAATTATCAGGTAGTGTTTAGATTTTTATATCTCTTTATTGAGCGTCTTACAAATCTTTGAAATTTATATAGATGTGTGGTTGTAGTCTCTTTAGAATTGAGGAGGGATTTGACATTCTTTGCAATTCATTCATGAGAGTTGGAGAACTTGGTCTCGACCATAAGACGACATAGCAGAAAACCAAGCTTGGAGACGGGACAATAATGTCTCGTCAGAAACTTTCAATATATAGTAAAATTCTAAAGTAATCAGCTAGTGGATTTATCTGTAGATAAAAATTATTAAAGAAGCTTTAGCAAATTCTTTAAGGATGGATGATAATAGCTGATACTGATGTAGTGATTTTCTTTATACATTTATCCCTTCGTTAGACTACTTTTATTGTGAAAGGAAATGTGCTTTTATAAATGCTTTATTTGTTCAATTTGGCTGAAATCAAGGAGGTAAATAACTGAAGTGTTTGAGTACCTACCACTGTGCAAATGGTGCAGCAGAAGCCAAACCTTCCAAGAATGGAGCTTCCTCATTTTCTAGGAAATGGGAAGTTTGCACTATTATTCCTGGGACTAGTCTTTACATTTTAGCCCTAAAGTTGTTGTGTTTGTTTTTTTTTCCATTTGCACTAATAGTCCCTTTGTCCTCTTTCCTCCGAGGGCTTTTGAAGCAAGTATTTTATTACTTAAAAATCCTAACCTGTATATGGTCAGGTCATCATTAAAAAGTATGTGATTTTGAATTTTATGAGAGATGACTGTTGGTCTCTAGCTTTGAGTAAATGAAAAGCACAAATTAAAGTGATTTGTCTGATATCTAGATGCTAAAGGGCAAGACTGAGTATTCTTTAGATATTTGTTACATTTAGTAGATTAAAACTTGAAATGCAGTAATTTTAAAGCTGCATTTTGTGAAGCTAATTTATTACATTTTATTAGGTCCTGGATGTTCAATTCCTGTACCAGCTAACCAGTCATTTTGGACTCAAGAGGAATATTCTAACCCAAGGCTCCCCAGAGCCTCTCACAAAGCTGTGGTCAATGGAAATACAATGTGGGTTGTTGGAGGATATATGTTTAACCACTCAGATTACAGCATGGTTCTAGCGTAAGTTTTTTTTAACACTTTTGTAAAAAGAATAATTTTTCATAAAAAATTATAAAATAGAGATAAACAAAAGGAAAAGAAATCATCAGTAATTCTATTATCTGGTGGAAAATCTCTGTTAATATTTTGGTAGTAGTATCCCAGACTTTTTTGACATATCCTTAGTTTTTGAAATTGGGAGCCACAAGTAATTCATCTTTCCCAGATACTGTATCTCATGCTTTGCTTTAAGTACATATAGTAGGTTCTTTTTTATAGGGGATTACTTTATTTCTTCATTTAATTAACAACATATCTGTAGATCAGATGGTTTGAATTTATAGTTCACCAGTAGAAATTAGACCACTGTGTAGTACTTCCCAGCATTCAAGGTGTATTTACTGGTCTCATGCCACTTATCCTGAAAGGAGAATATATATTGTCATGGTGGAATTAGCTAGGGAGATTGACTTTTGGGAGAAATTTATCAGTGCTTAACTCACTGCTGATTTTGTGCCCTGGCAGTGTTTTCTAGACATTTTGTATTAATGAAGGTTGTAAAAAACTAGCATCTGTTCTTTAAGGGGTCTGGGAATATGGCAATAATAGCATAGTTTATGATGCCCCCCAAAATGTATTATTAAACACACAGAACAACTAGGAAACATGCAAAAACACATGGGTTACGTTGATAACAAGACTTGGTTAGAGGTATGCATTTACATCAAGCATGTCAAATTCAAAGACTAACATGGGCCAGATAAACAAGGTTTAAGTTCATGTTGGCTGCAGAAAGACAAAAGCTTCCATTTTCATAGAAACATAGGTTTATTTCGATAGAGACATGCTGAACACAAAGGGGTGAAATAAACGAGTAATCATGAACATAAAATAATAGAACATTTTAATAAAAATTAATATTTTTTTGAACATTAACTTACCAGACACCAAATAACTGCACAAATTAATGAGGATAACACAAATAAACCTATATTTCTTGTTCTCCAAACGCAAAATATTTCCTGTTGCGCACATCAAACAAGTCAGTCCAAGACTAGTGACGTGGCAGTCAGCTGCTAAAATATCTGCTACCAGTATTAATGGAGAGAAATGGTGCGCCTGCGCGTAAGGCATGTAAGCAAATTAATGCAACGCGGTTATAGTCATCAGTCATTAGCGAACATCGCAGTTCATTATTAATAGTTATGTATAACAGAATATTGTAAAAATTAAGTTACAAAATTTTTATTAAAACGTTTCTTACATACTGTTATATTGACTGGGCCCCAAAAATATTTGTTGTGGGCCCGTGAGTTTGACATGCTTGATCTACGCAGATGGGTAGAACTAAACCACTGGCAGCTGCAAGACTTGTCTGTATCAGTATATGTGCATGAGTAAGCAAAAGGGAGCAATGCGTCCACTGGTTTGAATAGAAGGTGTAAATGTGTTTACAGAAGCCACAGTAGTCCTTCTCAGAAAACACCTTGCATGGTCAGAACTCCACAAAAGTCTTGCAGCAGTATGTAGTCAGTTTTATAAAACCATTTTCCTGGGTAGTTCTGAGTTATTTTTACCTAAAGTATAATAATGTGTTTTGTGGGTTTTTTTTTAAATAGTGAGAATAAGATACATAGGGAAAGAAAGGGAGGGTGAGAAGGGGGAAACAGGGAGAGACGATGAGAATGATTGAGACTTCTCTTCGCTTCTAAGCAGAAAAGTAAACCACATGAAAGGGACAGAAATCAGACTTGCCTCTGACTTCTTCTTAGCAACATTTAATACCATCATTCAAGGGAGCAGTAGCTACAAATTTCTGAAGGAAAGAATGGATGGCTCAAGAATATTATACCCAGCCAAGGTGTCATTCAACTGTAAAGCTAGCAAGCAGATACTCTTCTTAAACATGAAAGAATTTAGAGAAAAGAATACATATGAGCTCAACTAGAAAAAGGCTACTTGACAGTGAAATGTAGCCAATAAAAAATTAAAGACTCAAGAAAGAGAAGTTGTGGTAAGAGGACTGTAAAGAGATTGATACAGCTAACATATAGACCTACTACTAAATAAGTGTTGAATTATAGTTATAGAATGGAATATGAATGTTATAATCTGGATAATGTAAAAATTATATAACAGAAATTGGGAGAAGAAATGGGAGGAAATGCGAGTGCTGTTTTCAACTTTCCGAACAGGAAGTGAGTGGATCTTGTCCAAAATTAAATTGTATGTAACTTAAAAACTAAAGAGAATTCAACCTCTAAATTTTTCATGTACTTAAAAATTGTAAAATATTCAAATAATACATAAAATTATAGGTGGTATTGTATACTTTTCATATTTAATAACTGTCACCATTTTGTTAAATTTGTTTCAGATCATGTATATAATACTTAAGACAAAAGCAAAGGTTTAGAGGAAAATAATGAATATTAATGCATTTACCACTAGGTTAGGAAGTCAAATATTGCTAATATAGTTAAAGACACCTGTATACTCCTCCGAAATCCCAGAGACAATTAATACCCTGACTTTGTGGTGTCATTTGTTCACTTACATATTTTTATACTTGATATATAAACATATTTTAGAATTAATAAAGTTTCTGTTTTCAGTCCTTATAGAAATAGTATTCTGTAGTTTGCCTTTTTAGCTTTACATTGCTTTGAGAGTTATGTTGATAATAGGTTGCTTGAATATATTTATTTTTGATTCTGTATAATTATTCTATTAGATAGATATACTATAATTTATTAATCTATTTTCTATTGATTGATAGTTGTTTTCTTTTTTGTTATTATTTTGTGATAAAACTTTCTTTACTAAAAATTTATCTTTATTGTTGAAAATATTTCAGATGTCCCTTTTTTCCTCCCATTTATTTCTTCCCTCCACCCCCTCCCCAGACCTTCACTACACTATTGTTCATAGGTTATGCATATATGCATGTAAGTTATTTGGTTAATGTCTCGCCACTACCTGCTTTCTTCTGAAATACAATAGTTTGTTGCGTGCTTCATTGTCTGTGGTTCTATTTTGTTTGTCAGTTTTTAGTTTTGTTCATTAGAGTCTACATACTGTATAAGTGACATCATGTGATACTTGTCTTTCTCTGGCTTATTTCACTTAGCATAATACTCTCCATGTCCCTCCATGCTTTCTCAAAGGGTAATTGTTTACATATAGTAATGGTTGTATAATTTTAAAAACTTCGATTATTCAGGGAAGCTTACAGAAAATAAACTTTTAAAGTGTAACAATAGCATTTGTTTCCCTTTGATTTTTTCTATTAAATTATATTAAAATTAATAGTATTTATTAAACATATCCATAGCATGAGCTCCTTTCTATAAATATATATTGTTACTCCATTCTTCTACCTGTATATATGCATAGAAAATATCTGGAATGACGTTTACTTAATGATATTCATTTTTAGGTGATTAAATGGGAGATCATTTTTTAAGGTTTTAACGCTTTATATTTTTGCATTTGTTACTTTTTTTTCCAAATTTGTATTTATTGATTTTAGAAAGAGAGAAAGTAAAGGAAGGGAGGGGTTGAGGGAGGGAGGGACAGAAGGAGAGAGAGATTGAAGGAAGGAAAGAAAAAGAAAGGAAGGAAGTGACTAAGCTGCAAAGTACGGGTATAGATGATTTATCTTTTTGGCATTTTTTTGGTATAAAATGTATTCATACTATAATTGAAATACTGTAATGATATAGCTCTCTTAAAATATGAATTTAAAAATCAATTAGGTAAAGAAAAGGGAGAGTTAGGAATTTTCTTTTATTTAATTACTAGAGGCCCGGTGAATGGTGTACCGGTGGGGTCCCTCAGCCTGGCCTGTGCCCTCTCGCAATTCAGGACCCCTTGGGGGATCTCAGACTGCGGGTTTCAGCAGGCCCAAACTGGCAGTCCGACATCCCCCTAGGGATGTAGTAGTGCATGAAGTGGGCCACTGCCACTCATTAGCGCTGCCATGGGGGCGGGAGAAGTGAGCCCAGCCTCTGGCGCCTGTCAGTCCATCGGTCAGCTGAGCGGTGCTCCCGCTGTGGGAGCGCACTGACCACCAGGGAGCAGCTCCTGGGTTGAGCGTCTGCCCTCTGGTGGTCAGTGCACATCATAGCAACGGGTCAAATGGTCTACTGGTTACTTAGGGTTTTATATATATAGATAGATCATTCCACTTTGACTACCTATCTTTAATTTCACATGATTAAGTAAAAGACGGGTTATGGTAAAAGTTTAAGTTCCTTGAGTATAATGCCATCTTCAAGTTATTTAGACTGTGTAGAAGAGGTTTTCAGGAATCATTAGAAACTTCCAGTAGATTTCTTTCGTTCTTGTCCCAGGGCTATGCAGCCCAGCCCTCCTTCCTGAGTTATCATATGCATAGTAGGCTCAGATAGGAGGTTTGTTCACCCAGGTGCCTATCCATATGCATGTCAGATGTAATGAGCATCCCCAAGCTAGATTCTATCACAAGTAAAAGAATATAAGATATTCTGTTCTGTCATTTGGGTGAAAATATGATCTGTTTGTTTTGTAGGTATGACCTTGCTTCTAGGGAGTGGCTTGCACTGAACCGTTCTGTGAATAATGTGGTTATTAGATATGGCCATTCCTTAGCATTATACAAGGTAAAATGTCTCCACTCTACTGAGCTAGAAACTCAACTCTTCCATAGTGACTTTTTCATATTATGTGGTTGAAAAGCTATTTAATGTTGTTTTTCCTTCTAACCTTTTGGTTGTAGTAAAGTACATATCACATAAAATTTACCATCTTTGCCATTTTTAAGTATAAATTTCAGTGGTATTAAATACATTTATAATATTGTGCAACCATCACCACCATCTATCTCTGTAACTTTATTTAAGAAAACTGCAACTTATGTCCATTAAACACTTAAGTCCTCATTTCTTCCTCTGCTAGCCCCTGAAAAGTACCATTCTGCTTTTTTTGTCCCTATGATTTTGACTTCAATATTGTTTTTTAATTAGTGGGGGGCCCGGTGCACAAAAATTTGTGCACTCGGGAGGTCTATCATCCCGACCTATGCCCTCTCGCAGTCTGGGACCCCTCTGGGGATGTCCACCTGCTGGTGCCTGATCAGCCTGGGTGAGGGGCTGATGGCTGTTTGCAGGCTGGCCAAGCCCCCCAGTGTGGATCCTCACCCCATTGGGGTGTGGCCAGCCTGGGTGATGGGCTGAGGGCCGTTTTCAGGCTGACCACAGTCCCTTCAGGTTTTGGGTCCCTACTGGGGTACCTGGCCAGCCTGGGTGAGGGGCTAATGGCTGTCTGCAGGCTGGCCAAGCCCCCCAGTGGTGTCCCTCACCTCATTGGGGTGTGGCCAGCCTGGGTGACAGGCTGAGGGGCGCTTTCAGGCTGCCCACAGCTCCCATTGACCCAATGTCCCAGCAAGGCTGGCTGGAAGCAGATTCCTGGGGTTGGTTTATCTTCTATAATTGATACACTGTTCCTTTAAGCCGGGGCCTAGGCAAGTAACGAAACCTCTCTGCTTCAGCTCTGGCTTCTATAATGAAACAATGTTTTCCTTAGAAGTCAGGCCCAGCCTGTTGTTTGCTTCAGCTCCCGGGGCTTCTGTCATTGATACTTTGTTGCAAATATGTTGTTCCCTGGAGTCAGGAGACACCTAGGCGGCCTGCAAACAGTTTCACTCCTGCTGCAACAGAAACTGCCTGTTTACTCAGCTCCCTGAGTGCCGGCCTCCATGTTGGCTGGGTTAATTTGCATACAGTTGCTTTGATTGGCTGGTGGGCATGGCTTAGGCATCTGGAGGGATGGTCGATTTGCATATTATGCTTTTATTATATAGGATATATATACATACATATACATATACATATACATACATATATACATATATTGATTGATTTCAGAGAGGAAGGGAGAGGGAGAGAGATAGGAACATCAATGATGAGAGAGAATCATTGATCGGCTGCTTCCTGCATACCCCCTATTGGGGATCGATCCTACAACCAGGCATGTGCCCTTGCTGGAATCAAACCTGGGACCCTTCAGTCCACAGGCTGAAGCTCTATTCACTAAGCCAAAATGGCTAGGGCTGGAGGGGTTTATAATTGGCCATTGTACAAGTGGAAGTTAAAGTTGAAACAAATTTAACACGAGAAATTTTAATGGATTCAAATTGTACTAAGATATTATGATTGTAGTACTAGATGGTTAAAATTTAATATAATGTTGATTCATGTTTATGTTTCTTATATTAACAATGTTAGCCAAGAATAGTCACATTGCACTATAAGTAATTATTTTCATTTCCTTTTTTTTGTGTGGTTTATGGTAGGATGAGGAAACTTTTCAACTTCATTTTTCCAGTCATTTTATAACTGTAAAAGGTTTTGCATGAGGAAGTCCAAGAAAAGTGGCAAATTAGAGATATGGAATACGATTTATTTTATTTTGTTTCTTTTGCCATCTTTTCCCTAGACATTCACTGAAAGCTGCATTTCACTAACACTTTTTAAGAATAATATTGAGGTTTTGAACTGCTCTTTTTCTGTTCTCAGATTTAATCCTTTTGATGTTTTTAGAGTTTTGTTTGCATTTTTCCCCAGGATAAAATTTACATGTATGGAGGGAAAATTGATTCAACAGGGAATGTGACCAATGAGCTGAGGGTGTTTCATATTCACAATGAATCGTGGGTGTTGTTGGCTCCAAAAGCCAAGGAGCAGTATGCAGTGGTTGGGCACTCAGCACACATCGTCACGCTGAAGACAGGCCGAGTGGTCATGCTGGTCATCTTCGGGCACTGCCCTCTCTATGGGTATATAAGCAATGTACAGGAATATGACTTGGGTAGGTATACTTTTCCAGTGATATTTTTTGAATGTCATATTTAAAACTTTACTGTAATTATTATGGCTTTTTAACAAGATTCAACCTAACCTTGGCCTAGTACTTTATCTTGAAATGCATTTAACAATGATGTATTACTAGTGAAATTCAGATTATCGTGCTGCTATGTAGTATACAGTATATTTGTAACTGTCAATTTGGCACAGAGTCAAAGATGGCACTAAATGCTTTAGGAAGTGAAAATAAAATAAATAAATTAATAAAAATGATTCAAAACACATTCTGAAGAAAAAACATTTGGTTAGCTCTTTAGAGATTGGTTTAGGGGAATGTTATTTCCTCTTATTATAAAATCTTTCCTTTGGTTAAATTTTATTTTATCTGTTGTTATGGGATAGGAGTACCAGCTATAATTTATATTTTGAGAAAGCAGACCCATACAATATATTTGTGTATTGACATGGGGAATTAAGTATTCAGTGAGGGGACTCTGACTCTTAAATTTAATGTAATTCTTTTCCAATATGGTGTATTAGAACATTAATACAAATTGAAGTTTGGCACCTGACTTTATTAGTTTTAGGTGACCTTCCTTTAAAAATAAAATGATAAAATGTTGTATGTATCAAGTCTCCCAGAATCTCTTCTCTTGTCTTAAGCTATTTGGTAGTTTTAAGTATTAGAGAAGAAGAGCCTGCAACATTTGCCTTTAACTGTTTTCCATTTTCAGATAAGAATACGTGGACTATATTACATACCCAGGGTGCCCTGGTCCAAGGGGGTTATGGCCATAGCAGTGTCTATGACCACAGGACGAGAGCAATCTATGTTCATGGAGGCTACAAGGCTTTCAGTGCCAATAAGTACCGGCTCGCAGATGATCTCTACAGATACGATGTGGACACCCAGATGTGGTAGGTGCTTTTTCTTGAGCTTTCATTTTAAGGTGTGAATTCTGGCAATTTCTGGAAAAATGTGCTATATATCTTTTTAAAACATGTTTTTATTGATTTCAGAGAAGAAGGGAGAGAGAGAGAGAGAGAGATAGAAACATCAATGATGAGAGAGAGAATCGGCTGCCTCCTGCTCGCCCCCTATTGGATATCGAGCTCACAACCCAGGCATGTGCCTTTGACTGGAATTGAACCCAGGACCATTCAGTCCACAGACCAACGCTCCATCCACTGAGCCAAACCAGCTAGGGCAATGTGCTATGTTTTTTTCTTTAGGCCTAGCAGATAATTCTCTTACGTATTACAAAGAAATTGAGAAATAAGCAGAAGGTAGTAAAGTAGCTAGTATTTATTTTGTTGCATTATTCTACAATCTTATAGTAGGTTGATCAAGAAAAATGCTTGGTATTTTTTTTAATGGTTTTCAATTTTCAGACACTCAGTACCACTGTAAAATTTTAGTTCTTCAGAATCCTAAAGAATAAATTATTTTGAGTTTATGCACACTATTGTAGTTAAGTAGAATATATCCATTTTACCTTCTCTTTTTCCTTTTTTTTTTTTTTTTCATTTTACCTTTTCTTGATGACCAAGGGTGTCATCTTTGGGGTCAGTTATTGGCATCATTTCATGAAACACCAAACAGAGGTTGTCTCAGTACCTAAAAGATTAAAGCTCTCCTCACTCTAAACTATATATTGGTCTATATAAAGTCTGCTAATTTTAATAAATGTAACACAAATTTGAGCTCTGAAATTCAAAAGCAAGTTTCTCTTCTTCCTTTTTGTATTTTCCTACATACTTGAGACCATACTACGGATACAGTTTTATATTCTACTAGGGGCCCGGTGCACGAAATTCGTGCACGGGTAAATTGGGGTGAGGGTGCAGGTGGGGGAGTAGGAGGGCGAGTGGGGAGGTCCCTCAGCCGGACCTGGACTTCATCCAATTCGGGAGCACTCAGGAGAAGTGCTACTGATGGCTTGGACCCACTGCACCTGGTTCTCTGCTCTCTGCCGGGCCTGTCTGCTCCACACTATGGAGATGGGCAAGCAGGTGCTGCTGGGAGATGCCTGCGGGGTCCTTGATGGCTCCATCCCCCTCATCCCCTCCTTGGCAGCCATGGCCCCAGCCCAGCATAGGCCAGGGTAGCAGCTGGGGATTCCCGGGTGGGTCTGTCTGGCTACGGCCCCTCATTCCCAGGTCCACAGCCCTGCTGGTCTAGGGCCTGCCAGCCCAGCAACTGGAATTCCCGGGTGAGTCTGGGTGGCCACGGCCCCCGCCCCCCCGTTCCCAGGTCCGCTGCCCTGCCGGTCCAGGGTCGGCCAGGGCAGTGGCTGGGATTCCCGGGTGGGTCTGGGTGGCCACGCCTCCCCCTTCCCAGGTCCGGTGGCTGGGATTCCCGGGTGGGTCTGGGTGGCCACGCCCCCCCTTCCCAGGTCCACGGCCCTGCTGCCTGAAATTGATCGCGGCTCGCTCCTCC
>PVJC01051353.1:0-11484 GCA_004026665.1 Murina feae
GATGCCCTGCAAAGGGCCTGGGAAGCCCACCAAGCAGGCCGCCGACCCCCTGCCACCTCTTACCCGCTCCCCGATGCCCCGCAAAGGGCCTGGACAGCTGCCAAGCAGGCCGCCGACCCCCAGCGACCTCTTTCCCGCTCCCCGATGCCCTGCAAAGGGCCTGGGAAGCCCACCAAGCAGGCCGCCGACCCCCTGCCGCCTCTAACCCACTTTCCGGTGCCCTCCAACACTGCTGCCTCTTTCCCACTCACGGGTCCTGGGTCCTGCACTGTCCTGCCCTGCAGCCGCTCTGTGCACTCAGGAGGCCCCTCAGCCCGGCCTGTGCCCTCTCGCAGTCTGGGACCCCTCGGGGGATGTCCACCTGCTGGCGTGCCTGACCAGCCTGGGGAGGGGCTTTAAGGCTGCCCACAGCTCCCATTGACGACAACGTCCCAGCAAGGCTGGCTGGCCGCAGGTGCTGCGGTTTCTCTCCTATAATTGATGCTGTTCCTTTAAGGCCTGGGTTATCTTCTATAATTGATACACTGTTCCTTTAAGCCGGCTAACGAACCCTCCTCTCTGCTTCACCTCGCAGCATCTATAATGAAACAATGTTACTTAGTGGTGAGGCCCCGGCTGCTCTTTCCTTCAGCTCCCGAGGATTCTATGATTGTTATATTGTTTCAAAGGTGTGTTTCGCTAAAGGCAGTTTAAGTGGAGCGGGCGCAGCTTCACTTTCGCTCCTGCCGCAATGGAAACTGCCCTTTACTCAGGTCTGTGAGTGGCGGCCGCCATGTTGGCTGGGCTAATTTGCATACAGCCGCTCTGATTGGCTGGTGGGCGTGGCTTACCCTGTCTCGGAGAAACGGTTAATTTTACTATTTCGCTTTTATTAGTTTAGATAATCTTTTTGCTCAAATTTTGAGATTGAGTCCTAGCATAGCCAAATTCTACCCATCCTTTAAGATTAGTTTCTCTTCTCCAAACTACATTAATCTCTCCAAGTCTGAAATTCCACATCTCTTACTCTTTAAAATTCCTTCCCTCCAGCACATAAACATGATCAGATATCTTTCACAACAAAGCAGCTCCTTTAACTATGTCCTCCTAATTCATTTGTTTCATAATCAGATGTCCTGTAATGTCATCTGTATATCCTCTCCTCTCTCTTTCCCTCTCACATTTCAGCTTGCTGCTTCTGCCTGTTGTCCCCACCAAAGTAAGTGATGACCTCTTAATCCCAACACTCAACAGACACCTTCAGCCTTCACCTCATTTGCTTCTCTGGAACATTTCCTCTAGATCAATAAATGGAATATATTATTACAAATAGAATGTGAGAGCAATCAAACTGCAGGCTTTTAAGGTTTATTACTATAGCATTGTTTTACTTGCTTTATCGTTATTAAATTTCAGGTTACTTTGTGCCTGATATGGAACTGTACAAAGCAAGCACTGGGATACATAGCAGAAAACACTGAAAAAGAATTGAAGGAAGAGAAAGTGTGTGGTCTAGAGGCAGACAGATCTGAGCCTGAATCTTAACTCTGCCTCCAACTCACCACCGGGATTACTGCATGTTTGCTTCTCAACCTTGTTGAGCCTAAGTCCCTTCATCTATTAAATAGAGCAGATGATGTCTCCCATAAAGGGCCCTAGTGAGGAGCAAATGAGATCACACCTAATGAAGGGCTTGACATAGTTGACAATTAACGAAGGCTATCTTTTCTCCCAAGGAGTTTGCAATTCACTGAGACATAGAAATTTACATAATTTATTATAGTCAAATGCTATAAATATTATTAAGCACACCTTATTTGCTGTTTGACACTAACACTGACCAATTCACCCGCATAACCATAAATAAACATTCTCTGGTAACTCTGTTATAAAGTTTGATTAATACGCCTTCTCTTAACCTCACACCCCACCAGTTAATTGCTCATTTCTCTCTCCCCTTCAAAGCAAACCTTATGGAAACGTTTGCTGCCTCCACCTCCTTTTTAATTTTCAACCCACTCCAGTCTGACCCATGTCCTTTCCACTGAAATGACTAGTTACTGACACATTGACCACTCTTCTCTGGCTTTAACCCAGCTCTTCTCAACCTGTGGGTCACAACCCCTTTGCCAGTCAAACAACCCTTTCACAGGGGTTGCCTAAGACCATCCCGCATATCAGATATTTACATTACAATTCATAACAGTAGCATCATTACAGTTATGAAGTAGCAACGAAAATAATTTTATCGTTGGGTCACAACATGAGGAACTATATTTAAAGGGCCAGAAGGTTGAGAACCACTGCTTTAACCTGTCCCCTCCTTTTCTGCCAGAGCAGGCCCTTGTCTTTCCTCTCTACTTTCTCCCTTTTAGATGATATCATCTAACCCCTTGACTTTAAATCCAATTCTTTTCTGATGACTCCCAGATTTAAGTCTTCAGTCCCAATCTCCCTCTTAAGACCAAACAGGTACATTCAACTGCTGAGTGGACATGACAACATTGATTGACTTCCCAAACTAAACAGATCTAACACAACTATTGATTCCACCAAATTTTTTCCATAACACAAACCAAACACAAATTACTGATTCAGTTCTTATTCTTCCTTGTCTTGTAAATGTCCATACCATGGTCACCTTTGATTGCTGTTGTCCATTCAGCCCCTATTTCTGATCAATTATCAAGTCCAATTGACTCTACCTCTTTGTTCATTTCCCTTTGTCTCCACCATAACCACCATTGTCCAAGCTACCCCTAAGCCATCTTTCACTTTCCAATTTGCCTCACTACTCTCTCTATAAAATCTCCGTATCCCTTCTAGTCTTTACAAAGTGATTACAGTGATGTTCCATGTGTGTTCATCAATTGTAACAAATGCGCCACTCTGGTGCAGGATGCTGATGAGGCATGTGTGGAGGCAGAGGTATATGAGAAAATGGCACCTTCCACTCAATTTTTGCTGTGTTTTTCACACTGCTCTGAAATATAAAGACTTTTAAAATATTACCTATAATATTCTCTATGGTTTCATTTACCTATGTCCATATCCCACTAGGAAATGTACTTGAGAATCTGCTGAATGATGAGAGCTGCGGTAATGTTGGAGGAATTTTACTCACAATCTTCGTGCTCTTTCGAGAATAGTCATCAGGTAATGGGAAGCAATAAGGGCACAGTTCAGGCTTCTAGAGAACCTTCTCCAGCTCTAAAGGAATCACACCAAAATAGTGTCTTTATGACTCTTATTTACCTTAAAGAAGAGTAAGAGGGCTATTAATCTGAAACACTTTCCTCCATATCAACGGGAAGTCTAAGAACAATGAAACTATTTTATATCTTTTCAAATGCTAAAGAAAGCCATTCCCATCTAACAGTAAAGTAGCTCCCGGCAGCTAAAAGGGGTGGGAGAAATTAATAGAGAATCAAAAGCCGCCATTTCTGCAAAAACATATTCAAAGCAAACCAGGAAGACACAGCCCTTTCTAAGTTATGCACTCCTTGGGAGGTCTCAGATTGTCTCAAATTCTGTTTCCAGGTGCAACTGTTCAAGGGAAGTTCCTGTCAACAGAAGCCTGGAGGCCAGAGCCTCTCTGCTGCAGAAGAGGCCTGGTGAGGGAGCAGCACTCTGCCTTTCCTTCCTAACTGCCCAGGCGCTGAAGGTTTTAACAATCTAGGTACACAATTCTAATTTGCTCTGTTCTGAAAGATATCACTTACAATATTGTGAATTCTAAAAAACTAAATCCTTCCTATAGAGTCCCTTGGTGATATTTCTGCATCAAAATCTGAGATAGGGAGGTGCAAAATCACAGATTCCATGCCTCTAAATCAGTTTCCTAAAGCTTCCTCTAATTCATTAGTACAAACGTTTCACCACACCTCTAGGCCCTGTGTCCTTTGGGTGGTCACTGGCAATGGTGAAAATACATTGTACTTTCTAACAGAGTAGGCAAGTGACACTGCATCATCACTGGCCATTCACACAACCACTTAGCATATGATCACTTCCCATTGCTTGGCCTCCTCTCCCAAATAATTTTCAAATTGAAGATAGAAACCAGAAAAGGACTAGATGAATCTGTCTTCCATTGTCTCATTACTCCATGTCTGGTGCTCCCTCCCCACAACCACCACCCTTGGATCCTGAGACACACAGTACTGAGTAAGTCAGAAAAGCTCCATCTGTAACATGCGCCTTACCATTGCTTTACAATGGACAAGATAAAACTGGTGTTACTGCATTCTTACAACCCTAAAACAAAGTGAATTCAATTCAAGGTGACATTTACTATCCACGAAATCCTGCTTCTTCTAGGAGAGTGGTTTTTCAACCTTCTGTGCATGTTAGAATCACCTGGGGAACTGTTTTTAGAAATACACAGAGGTTATGATTTAACTGGTCTGAAGTGGGATGGTCCTAATGACCTGGCATGACTAACAACCACCAGTCTAAGTGGGAAAGTAAGAGCCTCCAGTTTCATAAAGACCCAGTGAGGACTCCTAGCATTTCAGCAATGACCTTTGCAGCTAACAGTTTGCAAATGAAGAAATACAGCCCAATTAACACTGACAATCAGTGAAGTTAGAAAGAGATATTCTACTGTTAATTCTTAATCATGACTATATCATTCTACAATTACTTTTTGCAAGTGAAATTGAGTGAAAATGCTCTGTCATTAGTAGCTCCTATTGGCTTTGCTTGGTAACTTCAATTCCCTTTGTGAGTTTACCTTTTCCCAGCTGAGTTTCATAGGAGTGATACTCCCTGAGTTACCCCTCTGCCTGAAGACTCGCTTTGATGTGTTGAAGGCAGAGGGAAAATCCTTTTAAACAAATTTCAAAGCTATGCCAAAAGCAGCTTAAATGGTAGGAAAATATTGTCATAAAATTGCTAAAGTCAGTAATGTTTTAAAATCTCACAGCGCACATTGAACAATTGAAAGCACTGTTCAGTTTGTGTTTTGTGGTGCTTTGAACCTATTGGTTTTTCATCTTAATTCCTCTGAGTCCTGGGAGGGCTGTACTGTTGTTTCTGCCATTTTTACACTCAGTCCCTGAGTTCTTTGCTAATATATAAAGTTTGGTTGCCCACACACACTCAGATCTCTATGTTCACCCAAACCCACTGGGCTGTCCACTAATGACACAGACGCCATTGGCAGTTTTTTCATCCTCTCCTGGTGGTGGGGAAGGATTTGTAGGGAATCATTCACAGTCAGCCTTCTCATCCTTCTTAGAACTGTGGGAATAACCAACCACATGAGAAAAGTAAAGGATAATTATTCTGAACTTGCCATAGCAAGGGAATCAGCCATCATCACTTGCATTGTGGTAGACTCAAATTCAGGAACAGCAGTGGGGATGGTTTATAGTGCAAAGAAGAGAAGGTTTCAGATGTGCTCTGAGTGGAGGCTGTTGCTCCAAGGGAAGCTGTAGGCAGGCTAACTACAAGTGCTCTGTGATTGGTTAGGGACGCATATTTGACTTTCTTTGGTTGATCCTACAATTGCGCATAGGAGCAAAAATTAGGGAGGCTGTCCATTACTAATCAGGCCCTGGGCATTTAGGGCCGATCGCTGCAGAAGTTACTGCTTAGCTTCCTGGACTGTTTACTGCAGATAAGGGGTTGATTTCCTAGGCAAGTTGTTGCAGGTTGCAGGTCAAAGTTTATGTTTATATATTTTCTGGCCATTGTTCATTTTTATATTCAGTCTCTCAGAACCAAGGGTTATGAGGCCATTCCATCCTCTGCTTCCCAGCCTATCCCACATCCTGATTGCAGTGATGAGCCACAAACACAGTGATAATTTTACTTGTTAGCATAATTTATTTTTATATTGCAGAATAACTAGGGAAAGATCCAGAAGCATCCTCTTATGCACATTTTTATTAGGATATTATATTTCTGGGTAAGCCTAGGCTTTGAGTTAAAAGATAAAGAAGAGCCTAAAAGTAGTCGCTGTCCTCGGACAGGCCTTTCTTTACTTGCTTTGCGCAGTACACTGAGGGAGCTTAACATGTGTTTAATAATAACTTAGAAATAAGAAAAAAGTAGCTATGGCAAAATCAAGATGCCTGAGCAGTAAATTCCTGATTTTCTCTGAATGCAAATCAGAGAGTACTCTGGCAGCAATTCCTGAAGAGCTCTTAATGGCCCCACTCTGTACTCCCTCCACTGCCTCCCTCCTCAACCCCAGCTTCTTGAAGCAGCATTAATCAGATAGTGATGAGATCTGGACAACACTCGGCAGCCCTGGCTACATCAGGAAGAGTAGCTCATCCCCTATGACTTGATTATCTTCCAGTTCAACTCAAAAGTTGTAGCTGACAAGGACACAGGCCAACAAAATTATAAAATGTAAATCTCTGCCCAATTTCTATTGTCTTTAGAATGTCTGAATGTTGTAAAAAATATTACGCCAGTCAAAGAGTTTCAGACACATATTAGTGTTTATTATGCTGAGATTTAGGTTAAAATTGTACTTAACGTTCAATTTAGCTGGAGAATAACAACCACCTACAGTACTAAACTTGGGGCTAAACACTTTTAAATACATTCTTTGGAGTATGTCACAGCATCATGGATACAAACATTATTCCCATTTCACAGATGAAAAGATTATGAGGCAGGCCCAAGGGGACACAGCAAACAAATTACATAACTTTTATTCTGTATTCCAGAAACCCTTGCTCCCAGTTACTCATAGTCAGGGTTCTCCAGAGAAACTAAACCATCAGGGACCCAGGAAAGCTGGTGGAGTCATTCAGAATCCAAAGACCCGTGAAGCAGGAGCAATGATGTCGGAAGCGGAAGAGGATGAATGTCTGGGCTCAGAGAGCCAATTCGCCCTTCCCCTGCCTTTTGGGTTTCTCCAGTCTCTCCAAGGAGTGGAGATGTAAAAGTGATCTTTACTCAGTCTACCAACTCAAATGCTGAATCTCTTCTAGAAATATCCTCACGGACACACCCAGATATCATTTTGACTAGCTATCTCGATGTCCTGCAGCCCAGTCAAGTTGATCCATTACATGAACAATCACACATGTCCTATGAAGGCAGATAAACATACTCATAGGCTGTTTCTGGTTTTCACTTGGCCCAGAATATCCAAAGGCACATGCAGTACAGTTGCAGCTGTATACCAGGCAGGGTTTGTATACCCAGCCTCCCTTTCCCATGTTATCTAGCAAACTGTTCTTGCTGCCCATCTTCCACCTCCCCCCGCAGATGGTAACACAAATTGCATTTCAATAATACAAGCACATACAATAAATTCCTCCTACATAAGCTCACAGATCACATCCTGCCTCAGGGAGAAAAGTCACGATGTGTTTATCAATGTGCTGCCCAGTCTCTTAGGATTCAGGAGTGCCATGTGGCCCACTGTCACTTCAACTTTATGGTTAATTTAAAATCACTTTTTGCATGTTCAAAGTCACTAATTATCCGAGATATGCAAATCAAAATGATAATACAGTATCATCTTACACCTGTCAGAATGGCTATCATCAACAAATCAACAAACGACAAGTGCTGGCGAGGATGTGGAGAAAAAGGAACCCTCATGCACTGCTGGTGAGAATACAGATTGGTGCAGCCACTGTGGAAGACAACTCAAAAAACTAAAAATGGAACTTCCATTTGACCCTGTGATCCTACTTCTAGGGATATATCCCAAGAAACTAGAAACACCAATCAGAAAGGATATATGCACCCCCATGTTCATAGCAGCACAATTTACCATAGCTAAGATTTGGAAACAGCCTAAGTGCCCATCAGCAGATCAGTGGATTGAAAAACAGTGGTACATCTACACAATGGAATACTACGCTGCAGTAAAAAAGAAGGAATTCTTACCATTTGCAACAGCATGGATAAAACTCAAGAGCATTATGCTAAGCAAAATAAGCCAGTCAGAGAAATGATTTGTGAAATATATTGAACAACAAACTGATGAACAAAAACAGATCCAGAGTCAGAGAAGCATCGATCAGACCATCAAACCTCAGAGAGAAGGTAGGGGAGGGTAGGGGTGAGGGGAAGAGATCAACCAAAGGACTTATATGCAAGCATATAGGCATAACCAACGGACACAGACAACAGGGGGGTGAGGGCATGAGCAGGGAGGATGGTGGGTAATGTGGGGATAAGGACACATATGTAATAACTTAATCAATAAAAAATTTTTTTTAAAAATGATAATGCCCAATTGGGGTGGAGGGGGGGGAGATAAAAACTATGCTTAAAGTAAAGGAAATAACTCCAGAGTTGAGTTTTAAGTAATTTGCATTTATTTACTTTTTAAAAAGCAATGTTATACTATCAAAGAAATAAAAAAAATAAAATAAAATAAAATCACTTTTTGCTCTTGTTATTTTCACTTCTCCTCCAACCATCTTATCAGTATGATGTTTATATATGTTTATAATGTTATCAGCATGAGATAGCAACTAGGGAATTTTTATTTTCTTAGCAGTTGACAAAAGCATCCTATCTAATAAAAGAGTAATATGCAAATTAGGCATCACTCTGTCACAAATATGGCTTCCCCCATAGCCACAAGAAGAAGGAGGTGCCCATAGCCACAAGATGGCGGTGCCCAGTCCAGCTCAGCCCAGCCACTGAATTGGTCAGGCTGTTAGCCAGGCAGGTGGCGGGGGAGGCAGGGAGCCCAAGGGGTGAAACGGGCAATCAGAGAGGGCTGGGGGGTCCCCTGCCCAGGCTAGAGGCCTTCTCCAGAGGCCTCAGGTATGGACAAGGGTGGACCCGGTAATTAGAGGGGGCAGGGGCAGAGCCAGTGATCGGAGGTCCAGGGGCGGAGCCTGCAATCGCAGGGGTCTGGGTACCAGTGGAGCCAGCAAAGCAGGGACCTGAGGGTCCCCTGCCCAGGCCTGCAGCCTTGGCCAGAGGCTCAAGGCTAGAGCTGGCAAAAAAGGGGCCTAGGAGTCTCCTGCCCAGGCCTGTAGCCTTGGCCAGAGGCTATAGTGGGGCAGGGGTGGAGCTGGCAATGGCAGGGGACAGGATCAGAGCTGGTGATTGCAGAGGCCTGGGCTCTGTGAAGCTGGTGATCGGAGGGACTTGGGGGTCTTCTGCCCAGGACTGCATCCTCTGCCAGAGGTTACAGGCCTGGGCAGGGGTGAAGCTGGGATTGGAGGAGTAGGGGTGGAGCCAGTGATTGGATTGAACTACAGAGGAAACACCTTTTCTTACCACTCATTGGCTAAGCTCCCTGTATGCCACTGGTAATATTCTTAGTAACTTGGGTAATATGAATCCCTAAAGGCAATGTAGGGTTTTTCTACCACACTTCTGGAGAAAAAAAATGAAAGTCCACTGCTGGAGGGCTAAGAAATGTCATATTCTGCCCTAGCTGGTTTGGCTCACTGCATAATGCCTCAGCCTGCTGACTGCAGGGTCTGGGTTCAATTCTGACCAAGGGTATGTACCTAGGTTGCAGGCTCCTCCCTGGCC
Organism: Murina feae; assembly: GCA_004026665.1. Classification (NCBI taxonomy): domain Eukaryota; kingdom Metazoa; phylum Chordata; class Mammalia; order Chiroptera; family Vespertilionidae; genus Murina; species Murina feae. The sequence continues at coordinate 9,457 of PVJC01051353.1, forward strand.
AGGGCCCAGGTCAGGGTTCATGCAGGAGGCAACCAATCAAAGTGTTCCTCTCACTTTGATGTTTCTCTCTGTTTTTCCCTTCTCTTCCACATTCTCTAAAAATCAATGGAAACATATCCTCAGGTGAGGATAAAAAAAGAAAAAAAGGTCATATCCTATGAAAGACACATCTTGAAAATGACTAAAGAAAGTTGCCATTTTTTCATGGGGAAGGGACTGGAGTCCATGTTGATGAAAACACCTCAGTGGCTGTGGTGATTGGCAGTGGCTGCAGCAGCAGGGTGATGGGGCTGGTGGCTTCCCCTAATTAGCCTGGTCACCTCCCACAAAGGGAGGCCAGACTGCAACTTAGGCCAGCTCCCCAAGGAGCAGGGAGCAGGCCTAAGCCATCAGTAGGACACCCCCTGAGGGCTCCCAATATGTGAGAGGGGGGGCAGGCTGGGCTGAGGAACCCCCTACCCACCCCCCCGTGCATGAATTCCGTGCACCGGGCCCCTAGTTTATCATAAAGAGCAGAGATCCAATACTCAGAAATTTATTTAAAACCCCTGGTAGAGTAGAAGCTAAGACCTTGGAGGGCCTCAATGTAATGATTTGACTTGACAGCAACAAAGAAGGGAAACTGTTGGTTGCAGTGAAGAGGAAATAGTTACAAAAAGTCAGTAAAAGAGAAATGCCCACAGTTGTGTATAACTCCTTATAACTTTCCTCTCACAGTTTAAGACTAATAAAATTCTTGTGGAAATTGATGAAGTGGTTATACTTCTGGTATACATTCATAAGGTCAAAAACCAAGATGTGGGTGAGACCTAGTTCTATTAACCATATCTTTTTGTTTTTTGTATTCTAATGCTCTGAGATCTGGGGTCTTCCTGAGCCAATTCCTAGAGATAGTTAAAGCAAACTTTTCAAATGCAAACCAACCAATCTAGAACCCACACCCCCAGCCACCTCTTTTTCTGAACTCTCACACACTGCACCACTATCCACCCAGTTCTAATCACCCTGAGCTAGTTATCAGACAACTTGGGACAGCTCCTGCACCCCAGAACCTCCTGAGATTGTTCAAGCTGGCCGAGTCTAAGCCTGCTTACCTGGCCTCACCTGTTCCTTCCTGCAGAAACCACAATCAAGGCCTCTCGACTGACCCTTGTGCTTTCTGCGGGCCTCCACCCTATGGCCGGGATGCCTCTGCCTCCTGAGAATCATAACTATTGTTCAAAAGCAATCATCTTATGATCCGTAGATCTTACTGTAACTCAACATTTCTATTAATACACTATGTTTTAAAACAGTAATTGAAAAGTTTAGAGGAAACCACTTGAAAGAAATGTTAGAAGTTACTGACATGGTGAGAAGGGCTCTGAGTTCTCAGACACTGAGGCTGACTGGGATTGAGCTCAATTTGCTTTTGTGTCTGTGGGGCAGGAAGGCCCACACTTGCTTCAGGGTGATAATTCTTCGCCTAGCATTATACTCCTCCATTCTACTTTTACCATAAGTGAGCCCCTAGCAGTTCTTTCATGACACCAGGGATGCTCATGCATAGGGGAGAATCATGTTGTAGGGAGAGGCTTTCACATGCATAGTTTCAGTTCTGAACCAAAGCAAGAATCTGTAATCCTATATACCTGGTCAAGTTTGGTCTTAACTAAGTGGTATATAAAGAATAAAACTTTTTTTTTTATCTTTATTGTTCAGATTATTACAGTTGTTCCTCTTTTTTCCTCCATAGCTCCCCTCCTCCCAATTCCCACCCCAACCTCTGACCTTGCCCCCCCCCATTGTCCTCATCCATAGGTGTACAATTATTGTCCAGTCTCTTCACACATCCCCAACACCCTTGACCCCCGAAAATTGTCAGTCCACTCCCTTTCTATGCCTCTGATTCTATTCTATTCTCAAAGGATACCTTTCAGCATTTCATATAATACTGGTTGGGTGGTGATGAACTCTTTTAGCTTTTTCTTGTCTGTGAAGGTCTTTATCCGACCCTCAATTCTGAACGATAGCTTTGCTGGGTAAAGT
>PVJC01051354.1:0-11493 GCA_004026665.1 Murina feae
TCTGACCGCTGCTCTCTCATTAGTGGGTCTGAGAAATACCAGGAATAAGGTCTATTCTAGGGGTAAGAAATTGGTGAGAACTCAGGAAGGATATCAGTGTGGTGGTTTTTTATGAATCCCAGAAAAAAGAATTCTTCCTGTGGGTGCTGGTAAGAGTTATGAATAGGAGGTGGCATATGAACTGGTTTGAAAGGTCAGTGGCCTGGGAGGGAGAGCTTTTCAGTTAGAGGGACAGCATGGCAAGCTCCCAGGGTTCGAACAGTGCAGGTATAGCAAGAACTGAAAGTAGTGAAAAGGCATTTGAATACAGAACAGTGCTGTGGGCCCCAACTTGGTGACTTAAAAATAACCTCCTTTTTTGTACTTTTCTTTTTCAGATTCTTGGATTTTTGTTGATTCTGGAAGGGTATGAACTATACTTGTTCTGGTGTCATAAGGTAGGCCACCAGAATCTTCATAGAAATGTTAGACCAGGACTGAATGTGCTTCTTGGCACTCAGTGTTAAGTACAGAATTGTGCTTTCTTCATTGTCCCCCTTAGAAAGAAGAGATTTACTTACTGTTTTCTTTGAACTCATGAAATTCTAACAGATGTGACTGATTTTACTGAGGAATCTTAACCCAAATTTTATTTTTTCTCACCACTCCTTATTAAATTCATCCTGTGACTGTTCTTCTATCCCAATAAAATGTTAGGCAAGCTCTATTACTTTCCTAGTCCTATATAGTGACAAGAACATTCTCATGCCAGTCATTAAAAATTCAATTCATTGAAATGTCCCAGACTCCAACTTTATACGACTTACCTCCTCCCCAGTGATGGAAGCCTCCACTGGTGGAGAGAGCATGATGATACTATTACCTCTCTTTCACGAAAGAAGGGTCAGGGGTACAGGGGACAGGATAAAAGATACAGTCTCACAAGGAGGGTCAAGAAGATCATCTGGGATTGATCTATCAGAACCAGGTAAATGCAGTTGTTGGCTTTTTACCCCATGGACCTTTTCTATGTGCATTTCAGAGACCCTTCTGCTAAGAACCTTGACTACAGCTCTTTTGGTGGAGTCATTGCTTGCCATCCTATATGCCCTGAAATTTGTCTGGTGAAGTCCCTTCATTTGGAGTTATTAAAATAGCACCAGCATGACTTCTCTCAATGGATCCCTAGAAAGCAGGCATCTTTGCTCCTCCTCACCCCCTTTCGTGATCATGTGGGTCATTTCCAACATAACCTCCCTTATTTTGTTGTGCCATGTGTTTGAGAAGCTCCATCTATATATAGCCTTTGCTTTTCCTAAACTGTTTCAGGCATGGGTTCGATACATTTCCTGAAATCAGGAACATGTCAATATCTCTGAGTGGTCTTCTTAAATTGACCATTACTGTAATGAGACATATTAACTGGAAATGTAAATTTAAGAGTGATTAGAATGGAGAATGACATCTGAGGAATGGTGGCATGAGAGATTCCCTTGGTGTCTCCCCTATACCAATCTGTACAACCATATCTCAACAAAGGGTTCCCTGCTCAATGCACAAATACATCTAAGAGAATCATGCATTGAAACATCTAAGATGGGCAAATAACAACTGATGAAATAGAAGCAGTTAAAAAAAACACCCACAAAAAACAAAAACACACACACAAAAAAAACTCCCAGCAAACAAAAGCCCTGGTTTAGGTGGCTTCACAGGGAAGTTTTACCAAATATTAAAAGAACTAATACCTATATACTTCTCAAACGATTTCAAAAAATCCAAGAGGAAGGAATACTTCCAAGCTCTTTTTATGAGGCCAGCATTATCCTAATTCCCAAATCAGATAAAGACACTACAAAGAAAGTAATAACAGGCTAATATTCCTGATGAGCATAGATGCTAAAATCCTCAATAAATTATAAGCAAATCTGACCCAGCAATAAATCCCATGAGCAAGTGGGATTTATTCCAGAGATGCAAGGCTGGTACAATATTCACAAGTCAATAAATGTGATACATCATACAAACAAATTGAAAGACAAAAATCACATGTTATATAATAAAAGGCTAATATGCCAGTAAATTTTTCAGTGGAACAACTGGTCACTGTGACCCACACTGACCACCAGGGGGAAGATGCTCAACCCAGGAGCTGCCCCCTGGTGGTCAGTGGGCTCCCACAGGGAAAGCACTGCTCAGCCAGGAGCTGGATGCAAGGCTGGTGAGCGCAGCGACGGTGGTGGGAGCTTTTCCCGCCTCCATGGCAGTGCTAAGGATGTCTGATTGACTGCTTAGCCATCAGTAGGACATCCCCTAAGGGCTCCCGGGTTGTGAGAGGGCACAGGGTGGACTGAGGGACCCCCTCCCACCCAGTGCACACATTTTGTGCATCAGGCCTCTAGTGATCATATAAAATAGATGCAGAATAAGCATTTCACAAAATCCAACACCCATTTTTAAAAATATATATTTTTATTGATTCCAGAGAGGAAGGGAGAGGCAGAGAGACAGAGAAACATCAATGATGAGAGAAAATCATTGATCAGCTGCTTCTGGCATGTTTGCTACTGGGGATCAAGCCTGCCACTGGGGCATATGCCCTTGACTGGAATCAAACCTGGGACACTTCAGTCTGAAGGCTGATCTCTATCCAGCCACATCTGCTAGGGCCAACACCCATTTTTGATAAAAACTCTCAGCAAAGTGGGAATTAGAGGAATCATCTCAACATAATTAAGGCCATATATTATAAACCTTCAGCCAACATCATACTCAATGGGCAAAAACTAAAATCTTTTCCCCTAAGAACAAGAAACAGACAGAGATGTCCACTTTCACCACCCTTATTCAACATAGTACTAGAAGTCCTAGCCACAGCAATCAGACAAGAAGAAGAAATAAAATTGGAGAGGAGGAAGTAAAACTGTCATTATTTTCAGATGACATAATATTGTACATAGAAAACCTTAAAGACTCCATTAGAAAGCTTACTAGATTTAATAAATGAATTTGGCATTATAGCAGGATACAAAATTAACACCCAGAAATCTATGGCATTTTTATACATCAATGAAGAATTATCAGAAAGAGAAACTAAACAAATAATTCTATTTACCATTCACCAAAAAAATTAAGATACTTAGGAATAAACTTAAGCATGATCACAGTTGCCCATTCCATAATGGAAGAGAAATTATTACTAAAGGTTGTGTTTGTTCATTTACTGGGCTGTATTTTCAGACATATGCCAAAGAATATCTTCACCGATATAGCTCCTAAGACAATGGAAACTAAAGAGAAAATAAACAAATGGGACTACATCAAAATAAAAAGCTTCTGCACAGCAAAAACAAACAAACAAACAAACCGTCAACAAAACAACAAGAAAGCCCACTGCATGGGAGAACATATTTGCCAATGTTATCTCTGGTAAGGGTTTAATCTTCAACGTTTACAGGGAACTCATACAATTTAACAAAAGGAAGATAACCCAATCAAAAAATGGGCAACGGACCTAAAAAGATACTTTTCGAAAGAGGACATACAGAAGGCCAAGAGACATATGAAAACATGCTCAAAGTCACTAATCATCCGAGAGATGCAAATCAAAATGACAATGAAATACCATCTCACACCTGTCAGAATGGCTATCATCAACATATGACAAGTGCTGGCAAGGATGTGGAGAAAAAGGAACCCTCATGCACTGCTGATGGAAATGCATACTGGTGCAGCCACTGTAGAAAACAGTATGGAGTTTCCTCAAAAACTAAAAATGGAACTCCCATTTGACCCAGTGATCACACTTCTAGAAATATATCCCAAGAAATCAGAAACACCAATCAGAAAGGATATATGCACCCCTATGTTCATAGCAGCAACATTTACAAAGCTAAGATTTGGAAACAGCCTAAGTGTCCATAAGCAGATGAGTGGATTAAGAAACAGTGGTACATCTACACAACTGAATGCTACACTGCTGTAATAAGGAAGGAACATTTACCATTTGCATCAGCATGGATGGACTGGGAGAGCATTATGCTAAGCAAAATAAGTCAGTTGGAAAAAGATAAATATCACATGATCTCACTCATTTGTGGAATATAATGAACAACATAAACTGATGAACAAAAACAGATCCAGAGACAGAGAAACATCAATCGGATTGTCAAACCTTGGAAGGCAGGTGAGGTTGGGGGAAGGGGGAGAGATCAACCAAAGGACTTGTATGCATGCATATAAGCCTAACCAATGGAAACACAACAGGGGGGTGAGGGCATGAGTGGAAGGATGCGAGGGACAATGGGAGGGGATAAGGACACATATGTAATATCTTAATAAAGAAAATAAAAAAGTACAGAAAACTTTTCTCAGTAAATGTTTGGATACTGCCTTTTATATAACACCAATTTCATTAAGCATAGGCTACTGTTGAGCCAACGTTTCAGATATAGAACCAATATGAGATGTATAATACCTGGATTCTGATAAACTTAATTCAGAAGCTCCAGTACGTGTACTCATTTCAATACATTTTATACCAACAAAGGACTAGACTTATCAGACAATGGAGGAGAGACTGTTTCCGTTGCAAGGGAGACTTTGTTGGGGGTTGAAGTTTTAGTTTTAGTGTACTCACAATAAATCTGGAAGGACATGGTGAGCATCAGGCCTGTAACCCATTCCCCTTTTACCTCATGCTCAAAGAAGAATGAATGACCTCAATCCAAACTCCTTGTAAACATGCTAATAACACAACCTCCTGGGAAACATATAAAGATGTTTATTAGCCAAAAAGAATCATTATCTATGAACATATCTAGCAGGATATAACCTGGTCTATCTGGGTTCCCTATGTAAAGAAACCTGGAATTTCTATATTTGTAGGGTTGGAGACATGGCTGGCTGGAGTTGAATAAGAAACAGATGCTCTATAACCACCAAGGCTCCTTCTGTGAAGCATTGTTTCCATATACTTTGCCCAAAACACACCACACATGTTAACTTCAAAACCAGCATGTATCCTAGTCCAGGAGAGAAAAGAACTTTTTATGAATATCTGCATTTGGCAGGATTAGATTTTTCAAAGGGAAACTTTTATTTGTACTTTATAATTACCTGTATTTAAATCACTAGTTAAGGCTGGTATTACACAGAATCCCATGAGACTCGTGTATGTCTGATTTGATAGTTAAATATTTGTGTTGTGATGCATTTGGTTTGCTAATAGGTTATTTAAGATTTTTTTCATTTATATATACAGGAGAGATAGGCCTATACATTCATATGTCACTTAACAGGAACACATTCTGAGAAATTCATTCTTTGGCAATTTCATGATTATTGCAACATCATAGAGTGCACCTAGTCAATCCTAAATATTATAGCCTACTAGGGGCCCGGTGCACAAAAATTTGTGCGCTTGGGGCGGGGAGGGTCCCTCAGCCTGGCCAGTGCCCTCTCGCAGTCTGGGACCCTTCAGGTATGTTCATCTGCTGGTGTGCCTGCCAGCCTGGGTGAGGGGCTGATGGCTATTTGCAGGCTGGCCAAGCCCCCTAGTGGGGACCCTCACCCCATGGGGGTGTGGCTAGCCTGGGTGAGGGGCTGAGGGCCGTTTTCAGACTGCCCACAGCTCCCATTGACCCAACGTCCCAGCAAGGCTGGCTGGAATCAGGTTTCTGGGGTTTATCTTCTATAATTGAAACTGTGTTGCCTTGAGCAGAGGCCTTGGCAGGCAATGAAGCCTCCTGTTTGCTTTAGCTCCATGGCTTCTATAATTGAAACATTGTTGCCTTGAGCGGAGGCTACAGCCGGCTAGGCAGGCAGTTTGCTCCATCGCTGGTGCAACAGAAGCCTCCTGTTTGCTCTAGCTCTGTGGCTGCCAGCCCCCATCTTGGCTGGGTTAATTTGCATACAGCCGCTCTGATTAGCTGGTGGGCGTGGCTTAGGTGTAATGGAGCGAGAGTCAATTTACATATTACTCTTTTATTAGATTAGTTGCTCCTAGGCTACAAACCTGTATAGAATGTTACTGTACTGAATAATGTAGGCAATATTAATGTATCTAAACAAAACTAAATGTAGAAAAGATACTGTGCTTTTCTACCATTGGAGTACAGAAAGTTTGTTTATAATGTCCTTGTTGAGTTTAGGTATTAATGCTTTGTTGGCTTCAAAGAGAAGTTAGAAAATATTGCCCTCTTTCTGTTCTCTGGAAGAGTTTGTTAAAGATTGGAAATGTTTCTTCCTTAGGTACAGAGGTGGGCAAAAGTGGTTTTACAGTTGTTCTGAGGGGAAAAAGACATGCAGGTTATGATTATTACAGTAGCTTCATTACCTCTGTGTTTCCCATACCACAACTGTTAACCTACTTTTCCCCAAGCCTATATTTGGTAAAATTAAACATTTATGCTGGCAAGGCTTGGAGTTATTTTGTGAAAGGTTTACTTATGGGCTCAATTACTTAATAGATATACAGATTATAGAAATGAAGGAACTAAGTGCTCTCTAGAAAGTAGGGCAAATGTAGAAAGACTACATTTCAAGGGGAAGAAGTTAAAGTTATATCAGCTTGGTCTTAATATTTTCTATGAGGTATGGTGTTCTTGCACGCAGATTCTTTTCATCTGCTCAATAGTAGATGTATTTATTGAAAGCTTAATATGTGTTAGACATTCTGCAAAGCAGTGAGGATATAATCATAAATATTTTACTTAATCTCATGAAGCTTACAGACTGTTGGGGAAATCATACAAAGAAAAGGTAATCACAAAATATTATTTACTTGTGACTATATTGAGTTGAATTAAAAAAAGTAGTGAATATCTGTAATGGCCATTGTTGAGGCTGAGTGCGAGATGCCAGGCAATGCTGTGTGCTCAGCTGAGTTGGAGATGATAATTAGTAAAGGCATCCGACCACGTAGCTGTGTGATTTGTTTCCAACTGTGCTACACAACAAAGACTTGGGAGCAAAGAAAGTAAACAATTGGTTCCATACTAGGGAGCTGCAGGACGGCCAGGTTAAAATAATGAGGAAAGAATGCCCCTGCCATTGTGGGGACACACATACAACTCCCAAACACAGATCTGACCCAAACTTAGTGCCTGGCAGTGAGGAGATTTTTTTGTTTTGTTTTGTTTCTGCAGATCCTGGTTATACTAGTAATTGGGTTATGCACGTTTTTTCTGTCACTTTTATGCATGTACTGGAAAGACAGGTGGCTGATAGTTGGGCTCTCGCTGAAGGTAAGCATCATCCTGTAGGTCAAGTACTGTTTGTCCAACGTGGTCAGCTGACTTTTGGCTTTCTCCCAGGTCACTGCTCCCCATGTGCATCTGATCTTGATAAGTGTGATGGTTCTTCTTTCCTGGCCTGTGGCCTACTACTTGAGCCATTTGGAACTAGAAGGTATGTCCTGGCTTTAGCTTACATACTCTACTGAGCCGAACACAAGCGTGGTAGATAGCCACCGCTATGTGACTTTGAAATTCACTTAGCTTATTACTCAGGCATGCTCCTTGTGGTCAAACTCATAACCCCCTGTGGCCTGTCAGAACATTTTCCTGATCAAACAGGGCTCCTTCTGAAGAGGGATTCTCCTGGGAAAGTAAGAATGATATCCATGATGTTACACAGTGACTGTGTAAATGGAAAGAGGTTGGGGACAGGGTAGAGGCCATTTTAATTTTATTTGGCAGAGCGATGATGGTACTAGGTACAGTTCCTTTAGATTGTATTCAGATGTTACTTGTTTCAACTAATGAACTTATACGAGGTCCAGATATGCCTGATTACACTATAGTAACGCAAAGCAAGCCCCCATGAATCCTTGTCATACCTCTGCCTCTGGTTTGCTCTCCATCCTTTGCCCTAATATCGTAGAACCAAAAAAGAATTAGAGCTATACATTAAGTCTCAACATTAAGTGTTGAGAATGGAGTTATCTCTCAGCACCCTTTCTGAGAAACCAGTAACATGTGCTTTTTATGTATCTCTGTTTACTATTGGTTACATAGGGAGCATTCGCTCGCTGATTGTACAAGGATAGGGACAAGACAATGACTGGATTGGTAGTGTTGGCATTGTGAGTGTTTGTACCTGTTTGTATCTGTATGTGGAGGGTGAATTGTAGGAAATGTTTTGGGGCAAAAGTTTAAAGGTGACAATAATGAACTCTTTTTCTTTTTCATTTCTGAATTTTAGCTAGATTCAGAAGAGACCAGAGTAAACGTCATAGGAGAAAAAGAATCAGGACATGTGCTAGACTGACAAAGCTGAGAGGTTAGAGCTGGAGATACAGATTTGAAAGTGACTGAAGTATACATAGTAGCTTAAAAATGTACAAATAGGTAAAATCCTTAGAGATCTATAATTATAAGTGATGGGGGAGTGGCCAGTAATAACAAGTATTGTGGATGAGCTGTGTGTGTGTGTGTGTGTGTGTGTGTGTGTGTGTGTGTGTGTGTGTGAGAGAGAGAGAGAGAGAGAAAGAGAGAGAGAGAGAGAGGCAAATGCATAATATTTATTGAGTACCTATTATTGGTAAATGCTGTCATATGAACACTATGAGGGAGTGATTAGCAGCAAGGTAGCCCCATTTTTCAGAATAAAGAAAATGGAGACGCAGAGAGGTTAAGCAATGTGTCCTCAATTACACGTTAGACCAGGATTGGGAACCTTTTATCTGCCAAAGGCCTTTTGGATATTTATATCATCATTCTCGGGCCATACAAAATGATCAACTTAAATATTAGCCTGCTATATTTGGTCAAACATTTAACCTTCACAGGGCCAGACCAAATGATTTCACAGGTCTTATATGGCCCTTGGGCCAGATGTTCCCCACCCCTGCGATGTCTGACTTTGAACTCAGACTTCTGTCAGCCAGTGCCCCTTCCACTATCCTGCACTGCCTTATATATACTAGGTAGGGCCATTTTGGCTTCAGGGCTTTCTCAGCACCAACCATTCTACTCCTACTCCTGAGAAGGTATTTCTTAACATGCCCTCTCCTTCACTTCCTTTTACCTCCTGCACAATTTATTTCCTGGATATTTTCAGTCAAATACTGTTGCCTTAATAATAATGCTTACATTTGGATAGTGCTTCCTTTCTTTTCTTTTTTTAAAATTTTTGTTTTATTGCTTAAAGTATTACAAGGAGTAGTACACATGTCTCCTTTTCCCCCCCTCTTGACCTTCCCTGGCCTCCCCTACCCCCGCCCCCAGTGTCTTGTGTCCATTGGTTATGCCTATATGCATGTATACAAGTTCTTCAGTTGATCTCTTAACCCCACCCCGACCCTCCCCAGCCTTCCTGCTGTAGTTTGACAGTCTATTCAATGCTGCTCTGCCTCTGTAATCAGTTTATAATGGTCTTTATTATCCATAAATGAGTGATGTCATGTGGTATTTTTCTTTCATTGACTGGCTTATTTCACTTGGCATAATCTTTCCAGTTCCATCCATGCTGTTGCAAATGGTAAGGATTCCTTCTTTTTTACAGCAGCATAGTATTCCATTGTGTAGATGTACCACAGTTTTCTAATCCATTCATCTGCTGATGGGCACTTAGGCTGTTTCCAAATCTTAGCTATGGTGAACTGTGCTGCTATGAACATAGGGTGCATATATCCTTTCTGATTAGTGTTTCTGGTTTCTTGAAATATATCGCTAGAAGTGGGATCACTGGGTCAAATGGGAGTTCCATTTTTAGTGTTTTGAGGAAACTCCATACTGTACTCCACAGTGGCTGCACCAGTCTGCATTCCCACCAGCAGTAGTGCTGTGCTTTCTAATCACTGAACATAAATGGGGATGTGGCGGAAATAGTTAATCAGGCAGCCCACGAGGCACTGAAACCCATGCACTGAGTGTTTACTGGCTGCTGCTTTGGGGTAGTTAGTTGCTTGGGTTGGGTCTCCATTCTTCTTTATCTCTTTTTCTCACTTCCCCCTCCTTTCAACTTTTTCAGCTGCACAAGTGGCGATTGGACTGCCTTTTTTTCTTATCCTTTTATTTCTGTTTGTGGTGCCATGGGGATTTTATTCTCCCTGCGTTCAGAATGAGAATGCGTTGGGACCCAAGCCACACATCTTTGGACATAGAGGTGCACCCATGGTAGGTCCGAGCATGATGAACGTGGGTGAGTACCCATGTGCATGGGGTTATGGGTGAGGGAGAAGGACCTCAGAACCGCAGGAATCTCTGAAAGGAAAATGGATGGGCTTTTGATGAAAAGAATAAAGGTAATGGTAGGTGTTGGACTTGAACCCAGCCAGGTCACCTAAGTCTCAGTCCATTTCTCTTTGCTGTGCCCAGTGACATTGCCTGAGATGAGCATAGTCCCAGGTCTATTGGGTGGAAGAGAGAGGCTCACTCCTGGGTTCCCAACTACCATAAAAGGAATGTTAGGGGGGGGAAACTCTGAGGTAAAGGGTCTGATGACCTTTTCTTCCACAGCTGGCGCCTGAGAACACCATAATGTCCTTTGAGAAAGCTGTTGAAAACGGGGCCTTTGGACTGGAGACTGATGTATTCTTAAGGTAGGAAAGCAGGGGCTGAGTGGGGAAGAAATAAGGTCAGTGCCATGGAAGATGACCAGTGTGGGCCAAGGTGTAAGAGCACAAACCTCGGGGGATTTCTCCTGTGTTCCTATGCCAATGTGCACATGGCACGCGTGCACACACGCACACACATGCACAGATATGAGGCACTTCTCCCTTGTGAGCATATACCTGTACCATTACATTCTTAATTATAGGGTCATAAATCATACACACTATGTATAGCCTCCACACATAATTCAAATTTGGCCCCATTACAAGCCATGCTTAACAATGAAAACTTAACCTCATGTACTACACTACCTAGCAATATGTTTACCTGACAGTCCCTGGTCACCTACTACATTCCAGGCCCTTCTTCTGGAGTGCTATTGAGAGGCAAATGAGTACAGTGTACTCCTACCTAAGGGATGTTCCCAGCCAATGAAGAAGACATGGCACGTTTACAAATACCCATAGTATAAGACCATTTGTGGGGTGTCCCTTCCCGAGAAGACTAAGTCAAACATGGAGGAAAAGGTCACCTCCTATTATATGAAAAATGACCTATGTACTCAGACTTGTGTTTGGGTTGAGTGTTGAAGAATAAATATTATTTTATACAAAGACTAGGGGCCCGGTGCACAAAAATTTGTGCACTCGGGGTGGAGGGAGTCCCTCAGCCTGGCCTGTGCCCTCTGACAGTCTGGGACCCCTCAGTGGATGTCCTATAATGGCCCCAGTCTGCCAGGCGCCTTTTGTGTGTGTGTATGTGTGTGTGTGTGTGTGTGTGTCACCACTGGGGACCTGCCCCCAGCCGCATCTGAGGCTCGGAGCAGTCCTCCTGTGTGTGTCTACCTGCTGGGGGCCTGCCCCCAGGCACACCGTGGAGGCTTGGAGCAGGCACCCCCTCTATGTTGATCTCTCAGACTCTTGCCCTCCCCTGCATGTTGTTCTCTTTTTTGAGC
>PVJC01051355.1:0-11487 GCA_004026665.1 Murina feae
CTGAGCTGGGAGCTGGGATCGGCAGGGGAAGGTATGCCCACTGCAGGCTGCTTCCCGTGGCTGCAGGCCCCTCTGTGCCCCGCTCTGTGCCCACTAACCACCTGTGTCCGCAGCCCTGCACATCACTGCACCCTCAGAGCTCCAGCTCCAGCAGCAGGACAACGTCCCAAGTCTAATTGAGACGCTACCTGCAAGAGTTGCCATTTCGCCATCTGGGAGCAATATGCTTAGGCCACTCAACCATCCCCTCCCTTTCCACGGAGAGCGGCGAGGAAGGATCCAGGCAGGAAAGGCCAGCGGGAGCCCAGTCAGATCTCCCGGCCTCCCTCCCGACCTCCCTCCCGGCTCCCCCGCTCACCCCGACAGGGACAGCCACGACGGGACTTTCCCTGTAATGGACAGCAATCCATTTCCTCTGCCCCTTCCTTGCTAAGCCCCCTGGGATTAATTTGCCTCTGAGCATCCTGGGGGCAGAACCACGCCCCGAGATGGACCACATGCTCTTGGGGGGAGAGGAGGAGTGGAGCGTGTAGGAGAGAATCGGCTGGGTGTAGGGCTTCATGACAAGAGGATGTGTCTTGGGGAAAACCCAATCATGGCGCCTCCTCTGCTGAGTGCCCCCTCAGTTTCTCATGGAGCCTCCCACGGATTATTATTTTCCCTACTTGTCTCATTAGCTTTGATCTTTTCTTTCTCCCCCAGTCCAACCCCCGCCCCCCCAGACTGTGTGAGCCCCGTGAGCCAGGGCCATATCACTTCTCTCCTAGAGCCCTGGGGGGCACGCAGCAGGCCCTCAACTCTGATGAGGTTTTTACAGGTGAAGAAAGTGAGGCTCAGAAAGGCAGGCAGAGGGCTGGCAAGAGGTGGTGCTAGGATTTGAACCCGATGGGTCTCATTCCAAAGCCAGGACAGTCGCCCCTCAGTATCCGTGGGGGACGGGTTTCAGGAACCCACATGGATACAGATCCTGGATGCTCAGGTCCCTTCCATTTGAAAGGGCGCAGTACTGCGTCCAGGCTCAGGGCGGAGTGCGCCCAGGCAGCCCTTCACTCGCGGGAACCCGGCCTAGTGCTCGGCGCACGGCAGGCTCGAGTTTTGCATCCGGGGGCTTGCTAGGGCTTCTTTTTCCAAATTATTTTCAATCCGTGGCCGGCTGACTCCACAGATGGGAACCCCATGGATACGGAGGGCTGACTGTGTCTTTCCTCTCCCTCCGGCCGCTGTGCAGGGACGGGGCAGGGACACTCACCCTGGCCGAGCTGACGGTGGTGGAGGTGCCGTGGCTGCCTGTGGATGAGCCTGTGTCACTGTAGGAGACCATGGAGTAGGTGTCGCCGGGCCCAGGGCCGGGGGGCTGCCGCGCCTTCATCGACTCGATCTCCCTCCTCAGCACCAGATGATCAAAGCGGTCCAGGTCTTGGGGGGAAATGGTGCCTCTCACCTCAGAGAGGAGTGAGAACTGGAGGCAGGGACAAGTGGGGCACTCAGCAGGGTGCCCCACCAGCAGGCGGATGGCTCCTGCTACCCCCAATGACCTGCATGCCACCTCGACTGCTGGCCTCCCCTCTTCAACCCTCAGTGGCTCCCCACTGCCCTTGGAGAAAGTCCAACACCTTGGCCCTGATGCTGGGCCAGCACCCTCCGGCTCCTCCTCCCGGGCACCTTAGTGGGTGTGACTGCAGCCACTTGAACACAGAGGAAGCCTCGTCTCCCCACTTCTCTCCGAATTGCACCGCCTCTGTGAGGTATCCCCAAATGCAACATGCCTCACTCCTTCCTTCGTGCAGCCTCGGAACCTCAGACTTCCACCACGGCGGGTTCTCAAAGCCGCAGCACAGCAGGCACCTAGCTCGTACGAACTGCCGGGGGCCTACGCCTACCCACGGATGTGCATGCAGAGTGAACTGGGCCAGGGTGGGGCCCAGGTGTTGCTTTTTAAAAAAAATCCTCACCCATGCCCTAACCGGTTTGGCTCAGTGGATAGAGCGTCGGCCTTCCGACTAAAAGGTCCCGGGTTCGATTCCGGTCAGGGGCATGTATCTTGGTTGCGGGCACATCCCCAGTACGGGGTGTGCAGGAGGCAGCTGATCCTGCAGGAGGCAGCTGATCGATGTTTCTCTCTCATCGATGTTTCTAACTCTCTATCCCTCTCCCTTCCTCTCTGTAAAAAAATCAATAGAATATATTTTTTAAAAAATCCTCACCCAAGGATATTTTTCCCATTGCTTTTTCAGGGAGAGAGAGTGGAAGGAGGGGGAGAGAACACATTGATCGGCTGCCTCCGGCACATGCCCACAACAGGGGGAGAGGGGCAGACAGGAGCGAACCCGCAACCCAGGTACATGCCCCGGAATGGAAATCAAACCTGTGCCCCTTCCATGTGCGGGCCGACACTCTAACCACTGGGAAACACTGGCCAGGTCCCAAGCGTTGCTTTTTAACAGCCATCCAGACGATTCCAAATGTGCGCTAAAAGCCACTGTGTCAGTTAGGGCCGCGATCACAGGGGACTTTCACGGACTGTCTCCCCAGGAGTCTGTGGGCTTCCCCGGGCAGGGGACCATCGTGGTCACCAGTCTCTGCCCAGGGTTCAGCTAGGCCCGACCCCTTGTGGGTTCTTAGTAAAGGGGGGGGGCCCTCGGGGGCCAGGGAGGACGCAGAGCCCTTGAGAGCTGCAGCCAGGCCCCAGCAGCCCCCCGCAGCCTCTCTCTTGCCCAAGGAGGGGTGCAGGTCACCTTGGCGTGGGTGTTGAGCAGCTCGAACAGGGCCATGACGAGGGCCTCCACGGAGACGCTGCCGCCGCGGTACTCCTCCAGGTAGTAGGCCATGGTGGCGCGCTCCTGCTCGTTCAGCAGGTGCCGCGCCTGCTCCTCCAGCAGCACGCGCGTCTGGTTGCCCAGGCTGCTCAGGGTCACCTGGGAGCCGGCCGGCCCCTTGTAAAACCCCAGCTGCAAGACAGGGAGGTGGAGCTGCCCTGGAGCCCGTGGCCAGGCCAAGCCGGCGACCGCACTGGCGGGGGATGAGGCCGGTCCCTCCGTGGTCTTGTCCTCTGCCTCCCCGTCTCCCTCTCCCCTCCCCGCCCTGACAAACCTGCAGGACACGTGACCCATACGCGCTGAGTGCATGTGGCCTCCTGCAGTTGCAGTTTCAGGTCTTACCTGGCACTTTTACACATGTTATCAGGTCCTCGTGACCATAAAGAGGGAAGCAACATTACTAGAGTTCCCATTTATTCCTCTAGGTCTCCACCTCTCCCTCATTAAATTGGGGATAATAGTAACCTTGTTTCCAAACTACACTCAGATGGGCACACCCACACCCCAGCCCCTCCCGCCGCTGTCCCTTCCATCCTCAGCACCTAGGATGTCACCGGACTCTCCTCTGCCTCTCCTGTCACCACACACAGCAGTTGAAACGATCTTGTAAAAACGCGGGTCGCCTCATTTTGCTCCCCGCTTAAGCCCTTCAGTGGCATCCCATCATTTTAGAGGAGAAACCCTGGGTGACCTGGCCACCCACCTGCAGCCATCCTGTCCCTCTCCCTTCCTCCAACAGGCCACGCCCTCTGCCTGCGGGGGACTCTGGCACAGGCTGCGGCGGCCTCTGACTAGGTCAGCCCCTCGGGCTCCTGCACCAGACTCGGCTCTCACTTCTCCCTGACCTAGTGTTCACAGCCGAAATATCGCCCGTCCCTATTTCACACAGCCTTTCCCTGGCTCAATTAGGTGTGCCATCTGTCATTCTCTCGTCACACCCAGCACCTTGTCTTGAAGGCCGTGAGCATTTTCTGTGATTGGACATGGGCGTAGCTTGTTTTGCGTTTATGTGTGTCTCCTTCACCGGGGGTGACCTCCTTGAGGGCAGGGACCTGATCTGTTCTGTTCGTGGCTGTTAACCCCGGTGTCCGGGATGGTGTCCGGGGGTGCCCAGAGCCTGGAGGCACTCCCAGGCATGTGTGGGATGGAAGATGGACAGACACACTGCCCAAATGAATGAACCCATGTGTGCGAGTCGCTGGCACACGTGTCAGGCCCGGAGCTCCCCCCCACGGGAGCTAAGAAGCAGCCAAGGATGCCTGGCGGTGGAGCGTACCCTACCTTGTCTGCTCCTTCTGTGGTGGGGTCCCCAGGAAACCTATCGAGGAAGATTAAAGCTTGGTCAGCCGCATGTCTGAGCGGTTCAGACGGGCACGGGCAAGGAGAGGGTTGGTCTGCAGCGGGGTGAGCAAAGCTTTGAGAGACCTCCGGCCTCCACTCGCTGGGGCTAGCAATGGAACGTGAACCCCTGGGCAGATGGGCGGCTCCCAGCCTCCTAGGCAAGCCGGGTGGACAACAATTCTAAAACCAGGCAAGGTGGGTTCCTGGCACCTACAGTCCAGGCAGGAGATCCGGGGCCTCGGGGTCAGGCCAGTCCTAGGAAGGGGGGCGGGGCGACCCGCAGCATTAGAGACGCGACTCAGCTGCAGCTGGGTTTTTAAAGAAGCAGCCAGAAATCCAGTTTTTTAAAAAATGGGAAACCTGGGACCTTTTTAAATGTTTGTAACTAATTTTAAAAAATTATAATACTGTGTAGACGAAAAGGGGGGGGGGGAGAGAGAGAGAGAGAGAGAGAGAGAGAGAGAGAGAGAAGGAAGAGAGAGATGCGCTGGGTGTGCTTGGCCTGGGAGGGGGGTACCACCCAGACTGAGACTTGGGATGGAAATCCAAAGGTGGGCACATTCCGACAGTAGGAACTACTCAGCCATCCAGCCGCGACATCTCATCTGAGACCCTTCCACCCGGGGAACTCCCGAGGTTCTCACAGACCCGGGAGAGGGGCAGGGTTTAAAGAGAGCTGCGTGGTACAGTTCAGCTTTCTCTGGGCAACGGGCCAGGAGAGAAGGGACGCGCCCCGGGTCAGGCGCGGAAAGATGGACCCTGGGCTGAGAACTTTACAGATCCAGATCGGGACGTGGTGCAGAGGCGGGAGGAGGACACAACTGGCTCTCCGGACGGGCCCCGGGGTCCCGAGGCTCCACGTAAGCAGTGGGACCTGACCCTGCTGAGCTCGCGGCGGGGTCCCCAATCCGGGAACTGGCGATCCACTTGGTCTCGTCCACGGTGGTGCGGGCGTGGGGCAGCCTCCCGACGTCCTTCACCGTCAGGATGAGGTGCTGGGACGACCTGAGCAGCCTGACCGCCTCGTCGTGCAGGATGTTGAGAAAGCTCCGCCCGTTCACCTCCAGAATCTGGTCCCCGACCTGCCGAGACCAGAGCACAACACAGTCACCTGGGCTGTTTGCAGGACACAGACTCGTGCCTGGGACGTCAGAGCCCTGGTCTCAGTTCTCCTGCCGGCCAGCCTGCCGAGGAGGAGGTCACCGAGGCTCAGAGAGGATGTGCGGATGCCTCAGGGAGACTCAGCAAGTCAATGGCAGACAACCTTCCAATCCTGATCCTGAGCCCACGCTCCTGTCACTAGAAAGAGCCACCTCCCCTTGACCTAGCAAGGGTTTGAGGGGTGAGTCTACAGCCAGCGTCCCAAGGGTCCCCTGATCCAGAAAACAACAGCCCCCTCAGGGGCCGGGGAGGGGTGGGGTGGGTGGGATGGGGGCAGGATGGAGAGAGAGGCGTGAAGGCCCATTTCCGCCGCTGCCCTCTGCACTGCCTCGCTGCGGAGAGCTATACCTCCAGCACGCATTCCCACATCACCTCCAGGTGTACACAATGTTCTCACTCACTCCAGAAAACAGGCAGTAAGTGGGGGAGCCAGCCTCCCGTTAAAGCAATAACATCGCTGGGATTATTACAACACACAGGGGGTTTTATTCTGTAATGAAAAAAACACGCGGTTTTAATGAAAGGATTAAAAAACAACAACAACGCCTAACCTTCCAATACAAAGAAACATGTGACAAGGACAGCAGAGGTTGGTGAGGTGCTGTGGTGTGTGATGGGCACATGTGAAGCCTTGGTCTTGTTTGAATTCGGGGGGGGGAGGGCGGGTCTGGTGCTCCCCGTCCTGTGATGCTGGGGGGGGTCTCTGGCCCGTGGCCCCAGAAGGGGGCACGCGGCATCACCCCCACGAGGCCGTGAAGGGCAGCCTCAGAAGCCAGTTGTGCCAGTTACTCGCGGCTGCTCTGCCTTCTCCCTGCCTGCTGACGGCTCATGATGAACCCCAGTTGGATTTCCCAGCATTTTGTCAAAGCAGACGAGCCAAAGGGGAATTTGGAAGGAGAAAGGGAGGGAAATAGACGTGATGTCAGGGCTGAGAAGCAACACCCTGGCCCCCAGTTTTCTGTCTTTCTTTAACATCCCTGCTGCATGGGGGCGGTCCCAATACAGGGTGGTTACAAAGGCAGGCTTCCCGCGCCCCCTCTGTGCCAGCATCGCTGTGCGAGGAGGAGGCCCCGTGCCTCCAAGGCCCATCCGGCAGCGCTCACCACTGCACACCCGGTCAGCGCCAGGCTCTGCTCCTGCTGCCTGGTCGCGCCCGGCTCAGTCTCGTGCTGTCAGTGGGTTTTCCCGTCAGCCTCTCCACACTGTATCCCCGGGGCCCAGAACACAGTGGGACGAAAAATGCATCGAATGAATGAAAAGCCAGACGCCCACCCCCTCCACGCCTCGCTCTGGGACCGTTTCTGCCGCAGCCCAGGGGGGACCAGCACATCACACCAGCCTGGAGTCCACACTTCAAACCACAGCTTCCCAGCTCTGACTGTGTTCCAGGCACCTTCTCTGTCCCTTTACATATGCTTTTTCTTCTTTAGTGTCTTCAGCATCCTGAAGAGTAGGTATCATTGCTCTCCATCTCACCGGAGAGAACACGGAGGCTCAGAGAGGTTAAGTAAACGGGGTGGTCACAGAACCGAGGACAGTGAGGTGCAGAGCCCGCAGGCTGGCCCCGGGGCCCCGGTGCTGTCAGGAGCTCTGCCTGGGGACGCGAGGCATTTCTGCAAACCCAGCACGTCCAGAGCCACCCACCTGCCAGCACGCCCTGGCCTTCTTCCGCACCCAGCCTTTATGCCCCGGAGCAGGTCCTTCAGGAAGTTGCACCCCACCTTCACCTTCCTCCACCCCTCCAGCCCCCATACCTGGATCCCTCCCTCCTCGCACCTGGGCTCCTGAGCCAGCACCCCACCTCTGGGCATTTACACCCAAACTGGCCTCAGACCTCGCACCAAGTGAATAATTTTTCCTCCACTTTTTACTTTCGTGACATCCCTCCTTTCTTTAAAAACTTCCAATGACCACCCCCCCAAATCCAGGGGGCAGCAAAGCATCGTGGTTAACGGGTTTCAAAGACCATCAGAACAGGGTTCAAATGCTGAGTCTGCTCCTTCCATGCCCTGTGAGCTCAAGCAAACCCCCCAATAGCTTTTGTGCCTGTTTCCTTGGGTGTAAAAAGGGACAATTTCCTAGTCATCAGCACCTGTTTCCCCTGCCACCACCACCATCAGAGCTCTCGCTCTCGCTCTGCCTCCCTGAGCTCCCTCGTTGAGAACCCCGGGCCCCTGAGGATTGGGGCAGCGCCAGGTGGACTCCTCGGGAAGGGCTTGGCGCGCAGTAACTGCTCCACACGTGCTTCTGCATGAAGGAATGGGCTTTGCCACTTCCCACCTCGGCTCGGCAGCCCCCCCCCCCCCCGCCCAGCCTCTCCCCAGGGCTTTCTCAACGCCCAGAAGCAGTGCTGTGGTGGCAGTGACTGAGCGAAGGGGAACGCGTGCCCTGCTGGGCCCACTTGCACTCGGGGTGTGGCAGTGGGTCCTCGCCTTCCCTCCTCCCCTCCTGAGTAGCGGAGGCCCCGCCGCCCCCCTCCGTCCAGCTGCTCCCCCAGCCGAAGCCCAGGCCACACTCCATCACCTGAAGTGCTGTTTTCCTAAGGGTCCCTCTCAACAGCTTTGGCGTTTGTTACTAAGCAAAGGGAACCCACTTTAATCTTCCCCACACGTGACTTCATCCCCGTTTAATTTTGAAAAGCTGCCTCCGAGATGGGATTTGGTACATGCAAGCCTCTCCCTGCAGGGCTGGGCCGGGGAGGGGGCTCAGAACACAGGAAAGGGCGACTCCATCCCACGAGCACCCACCTGGCCCTCCACGCGAGGCTGGTGGGGGGAGGGGAGTGTCCCAACACGGCATGGCACGTACGTCTGCTGCAAACATGTACTCACGCTTTACCTGAAACTCAGATTTGAACGGGTGTCCTGTATTTTTATTAGCTAAACCGGCAAACCGTTGTCAGTCACCACCAGGGGCCAGTGGTTTCTGGGGTGGGGGCTGCCTCTGCGCTGTGGTTACCGAACTACACTTCTTGTCCCTGAGCCCGGCTCCTGTCCTGTATGTGGTCCTTGGATGCCCAGCTACCACTTACTTCTGCCTCACCCTCAGCATGAATATCTGAGAAGTCACAGGTTTTGCTGTGCTAGTCACATTTCCCCCTCAGGCCTGCTTAATAAACACAGATTTGAGTCCCGAACAGCCAAGCGCATTCCAGAAGGGCAGAGCCTAGCCCCAAAGATGCAGCCTAGCCCAAGAGCCTAGCCCAAGAGCCTAGCCTCATCCGAAATAGCCTCACCTAGTCCTGGGAGCCGACTCTGGTCCAAACACCAGAGAGAGACAGGGAGAGGGGGAGAGGGGGAGGGGGGAGGGGGAGAGAGAGAGAGAAAGATTTGTGAGAGGCAGCTCACGTGTGACCCACCTGGGGAACAGGTGTGAAATAGGAATCATACTCAGGCAACCCCAACTGGACAGGGGTACGTGAACCCATCTTCCTCATCTCTCTCCAATCCTCTCGTCCTTCTTCTTCCTCCAGGGCCTGTTTTAAACCCGAAGTTCTGGATGGGGCTGGCCTTGGGGTCCCCACACAGCCCTTGACAGCATCTGAGTTGGTCTAAGACTCCCATTTCTCCGTGTCCAGTTCTCTCTCAAATTCTCTACTGGTTGGGGAGCTTCCCGAGGTCCGAGGACCCTGTCAGCACAGCTGTCTGCCTACTTGCTCACTGTCACATGGAGTCCACAAACCAGTTTCAGATAAACCCCATGTCCCCTGCTGCTCACAGTAGCCCTGTGGGCCAGTGGGCTATGGAGCCCCATCCCTAGGGTGCAATGGAAACATGCCCCTAGGTCTGGAACCAGGCCACCAAACATAGGAGCCATGTGGCCCTGCACAGCTCTCAAGTACCGTCCGAGACTCAGTGTTCCCATCTGTAAAGTGGGCATGACACTACCCACACTGCTTGTGAGAATCAAAGGGAACCACTCAGTACAGAGCCTGACACAAGAGAGGCTTTCAATAGCTCATCCTTCGCCTCCCTTCCCAGTGGAGGCGACAGGTTAGGATGTCAACTGATTTGCTCAAGGTCACTGGTCACACAGGAAGTAAACAAGGAGCCAGCACCTGAGCCCAGCTTGCCACATATCTCCTGCCACCCCGTGCCACCCTCATCCCAGCATGTGCCTGGCACACAGGAGGCATTTAGTAACTGGTGACGGGACAGGAGAGATCGCCCTTCCTCCTCTCCACTCACTTCCATTGGCTTCCCCTTTTCCTTTGCTTTGTGAACTTGGATTTGGCATATTTAATGGTCTTGATCTGACTTCTCTGCCCCCCATCCCCCCCTCCGCACCTAAAAAAATCCTAAGAGCTCTATGCGTTGATTCATTGAAACGTTACTTTTTTCTTACCGATCGAAGCCAGCTTTGAGTTAGATGACATGGTTCAATAAGGCAAAAAGTAAAGAGGCAAAGAGGCTGCAACCACCAGCCCTGCAGATGGGAGACCGAGGCCCGGAAAGCACAGGGACGGGTCTGGGGCCGAAGCCCAGACCCTCCGAATAATTAGCCAAGAAAAATTCACACCGCCCAGAGCTCATCAAGACACGGCCCCCCCAGAGGGGGGACAGGCAGGTGCGAAGAGTGATGGAGTGTCCAATATTGCTCAGCCTGCCATCGACGCCGATGGGGAGGACATGGAAGGATAAACGAATAAAGGAGGCTTGATTTTATTTGTCACCACTGCCTCCTATTTATCACCAGCGATGGCGGAGCGGAGGGCGGACCATGGGAATGCCCTTCATTTCAAGGCAGAGGAAAGACTCCTCCATCATCCACAGCCTGTCGAGTGACAGGTCAGATATGGGGTGCTCTGAGGAGAGCGCGCGGGGACAGCAGCAAGGACAGGACACTGGTCTCCCCTAAAGCTGGCCAACCACCACCGGCAGGCACTCGCTTCCTCTGGGCCTGAGGTGCGCAGGGAAAAAGCTCAGCAGGCTTGGGAGTGACCCCACTCAGGGAAGGGTCCCTTCTTTCTCCCTGAGACCCGGGGAGGATAATTTTACCTTCCTTCCCTCAAAACTCAGGAATGAGACCCCCAACTGTTACACTGTTACGCAGGCGAAGCGAGAGGCCATCTGGTACGTGGTTGTGAGCACAGACCCAGGAGTCTGTCTGCCCTCTGGCTAAACCCGGACTCTGCCACTTGCTCTGGGTGTGACCTTGGTGATTTCCTTAACCCCTCCGTGCCTCGGTTTCCTTCTCTTCCAGGTGAGGCATGAGAGCTGTCGGGTACTGAAGACAACCTAAATGCCCACAGAGGAGAGGGGCTGAATCAAGTCGGGCAGAGCCACACGGCGCAGCACCCAGCAGCCGCCAAAAAGAACAAAGACTCCTGTGCACTGACGTGAAGCGATTTCCGGGATATTCCATTTTAGAAGTTAAGGTGCAAAATAATACCGATAGCATCCTGCCTTTCGTCAAGGAAGGGAGAAGGAATGCATGTACCTAACTGCTTTTGCAACAAAAAAAAAGAGGAGGAGAAACAAGATGGCAGCATAGGGTAGACACCGTATATGCAGCTGTGAACAACTATTTCAGAAAAACCACGAAAAGAACACACGGACACCACTCGCACCCACAGGACGGCTGGCTGAGTGAAAATCCTACAACTAGAGAAGAGTCTGAGACTCAGAGGAGTGGCGGAAGCAAAGTACAGAGGTACGGAGGTGCGCGCACGGGTTCGGGGAAGGGCTGGTACCGGAGGTTGCGGTTCTTTTCCAAAACGGAGAGAGCCACAAGCTCCCAGCGGCTCTGAACTCCAGTTCCAGGCGAGTTTCTGAGGTCCCACAGACACCCAGAGAAGGGGGACTGACTGGCACCAGGAGGAAATTCAAAGCGGATTTCTCTCAGCATTGCTTACAGCAATTAAGCGGGACACAGAGACCTGGTGTCTCTCAGAGCAGGGCTGAGAAGCGCCATAGCTATTTGCTCCGCCCCGCCCGGCGAACTCCCTGAGGCCCCGCCCCTCCCAAGTGTGTCAGAGGCTTCTGCAGCAACACCTCCTTAAAGATACAGGAGCCAGCCTCACCCAGTGGCCAGAGAGGGACTAACCTAAACAAAACAGATCCACAAGAAACACACTCGGGGCAGATGCAGTGAGCATAAAAGCTCCACTGAAACAACTCTTGCCCCATAAGGGTGTCTCCAGCACAGAAGTTCTCCCACTGTAGACACA
>PVJC01051356.1:0-11494 GCA_004026665.1 Murina feae
TATATTTGCCCCTGATTGGTTGGTGGGAGTGGCTTGTGGGTGTAACGGAATGAGGGTTAATTTGCATATTACTCTTTTATTAGATTAGATTGAATTTGTTCTTTTCAATAGTGCTTCAGAATCCATAATACTACATTTTAAAAAAGTAATAGGAACTAATTATTTACTAGGCCCCATTTTAAATGTTTTATATGTATTAACTCATTTAATCCTTAACAGCAACCTGTGAGAGTACATACAATTATTTTAAACTGAATTAGAGAGGTGAATTCAGTTGTCCAAGATCATTAACTAGTGCTAGAGTTAAAATTTAAGAGGCTGAAACTATGTTAAAGTACTTCTCTCTAGTTAGGCTATTCTCTCTGTCACTCAAACATATCTGTCTAAAGACACTTTTTCTTGTGCTTGTGGCAGTTAACATTTTATCTCTGTTCAACTTAATTTTATCTCTGTTTCAAGTCTTAATTTTAACTTCTTTTTGAGTATTCCTTTTTCATTCAACATTTATTGACTGCTTACTCTGAGAGCATGGTGTCAGGAGCATCTTAAGTCTGTCTGTCTGTCTGTGAGTTTGCAAAGTCTTCATAAAGACTGAATTACACAGTTTCAAGGATGAAAGAAAAAGTCATCTCTAATATGGAGAGAGATGGAGCACCTTTGAGAGTTAAACTGCAAATAAGTTCATTTGACTAGAGATGTAGATCTTATCTGAAGGCAATAGAAAATGAAATCATTGTAAACATTTTTCAATAAAAATTTTTGAGCTGTTTTAGGTTTATAGCAAAATTGAGCAAGAAAGTACAAAGATTTTCCATAATACCCCCTTTCACACATGCTTAGCTTCTGCCATTATTAAAAATCCTCCTTCTTCCACCCCCAAGCATTATCACCCAAAGTTCAAGTTTATGTTAAGGTTCATTCTTGGTGTTGTACATTTTGTGGGTTTGGACAAATATGTAATGACTTATATCCACCATTATAGCATCATGCCCTAAAAATACTCTCTACTCTGCCTACTCATCCTTTCCTCCATCCTAACCCCTGGCAACCATTGATTTTTTTATTGTCTCCGTAGTTTGCCTTTTCCAGAATGTCATACAGTTGGAATTATACAGTATGTAGCCTTTTCAGGTTTAGTAATAACAACATGCATTTTCCTCCATCTCTTCTCCTGGTTTAGTAGCTCATTTTGTGTTAGCACTGAATAATATTCCTTGATGTGGATATACCACAGCCAATATATCTGTTAGCCTTCTAAAGGACATCTTGGTTGCCTCCAAGTTTTGGCTGTTAGGAATAAAGCTATTGTAAACATCTATGGGCAGGTGTTTGTGTAGACATAAGTTTTCACTTTGTTTGGGTAGATATCACCGAGTGTTATTGCTGGATCTTATGGTAAGCATATATTTAGTTTTGTAAGAAACTGCCAAACTGTCTTCCAAAGTGGCTGTACCATTTTGCATTCCCACCAGCAATGAATGAGAGTTCCTGTTTCTCCACACCTTCGCCAGCATTTGGTGTTATCAGTGTTTGGGAATTTGGCCATTCCAAAAGGTGTGTAGTGGTATCTTGTTGTTTTAATCATTAAAGAATTTAATGTGGAAGTGACTCAAATTAATATGCCTGAAAGCTTCATTTGAAAGCACTGTTGATCCTTTAAAGGGGTAGAGGCAGAACTAGAGGGAGAGACTGGTTATGAAGCTGTTGTAGTGATTTAGCTAGACATGAAGAGGACCCTAGTATAGGCCTTGCCAGTGGAGATGGAGAAGTTAGAATGAGAGAGCTTCGATTGGAAGTATGTGATGAAGAAGAGAGAGGTTTCCCTCAACACGCTCAAGAGATGTTTGGAAACGTGGAGGATGTCTGTTGGGTGTCATAATGACTGGGTTTCTGCTGACATTAAAGGGATGCTAAATGTCCTGTAGTATGTGGGACAGTCCTCAGAATGAGACGTTTCATTGAGAAGCACTGTAGGGGGGTGCTATTTATTAAGAGAAATGGAATAGCAGGTCTGTAGAGATAAGATAATGAGTTCAATCTTAGCCCTAGATGTCCTTAGGCAATTAGATATACGAATCTAGAAAAATAGAGATAGAAGTTTCAGATTTAGGAGTTGTTAGTGTGAAAAAAGGTAAAGCTTTGAAAAATCTGAAGGAAGTGGAAGTGGTTATTGCTGAAATACAGTGTTACAGAACACCGATATTTAATGGATGAATGAAGAGAAGCCAGGAAAAGGAGTAAGAAAGCTGGAGAGGACAGAGGAGAGTGCTGCCTACCGTTCAAGCTGAAAGAAGTTCCATCTCGGAGGCTGTGCTCCGTTCTGTCAGATACTGCAGAGGGCGAAGTAAATTAAGGACATAAAAGTGTTTACTTAGGAACCAAAAGGGTGTGGTAACCCTTCAGAGGTCACTTTCAGTGGAGGGAGTTGCGGAGGTAGAGACTGGTTTATACAATTGAATAGTGTGTGGGAGGTGAGGAAATGGGGTAATGAATGTAGATTACAAAAAGTTCTCTTTTACAACCTGAACTTTCAAACATCAGACATGTACACTCCTACTCTTGTCAGAGTCTTAGGTTAGGTTTTAGCTGACAAATGGGCATTTATAGGTGTCTCATGTTTTGCAGTTATTTGAATATTTCATTGTTTCTCATTCTTTGTTAAAATTAGTTAAGAAAAAATGATAACACCAATAATGAGCTTAGTTCTTAGAAGCGCAGAAGAAAATCATTAAGTGTATTAATAATAGCAGATCTTGTTCTGCTTGCTAATAGCAGCAGTTTCACTTAACTGCACTTAAAGCTTGACAATTGGTTGGTAAAGAAAAGGACAAAATTAAAGAACCTGGAAGGAATTTTGGGTATAGAGCTTTACAGACTACAAAGATTAAAAAGGAATTGTGATAGGAATAAGTGGTGTCATATTTGTAGTTCTCTTAAAACATGGGGATCTGAGTTTGACTTTCAGTCATGTTTTAGGAACACATTATGTATGAAAATAGAAGATTATCTGTAAAGGGAAGGAAAGAGCGTAGCTAGCTAGTAAGGTAATGAAAGACCCAAAAAAGACTTTTTAAACATAGCTGATAACCTGAGGGGGGAAGCCAAAAGGCAAAGTTGAAGATGTAGGAGGGGAGGAAAACTAATCAAAAGACAATAGACAAGATTCCTTTAAGAGGCAGGGTGGTACTGGATCCAGAATAGTGGTGCGAGGGGCTTACCTTTGGACAGGAGGGAAAAGCTCCATTGAGTTTAAAGGAAGGTAAGTACATTTGCACATGGGACCATTCATTCAGCAGTTTCTCAATAATTTCTGTGTATTTCAATCTGCCAATTTGCATATATGTAGTCCCTATCTTTGAAGTGGTTGAGATCCTATGAAGATGGGATATTTTTTCTCCTTTAGGCCTTTTTATATTTTTCTTTCAGATAGGATGTGAGTCTTTTTGGAGTCCTTCCTAGTCTCTCATGATTCCCCAGATTATCAATAGGGTTTTGGATATAATATCCAAAAGGACTTTTAACACTTGCGCAGCAGTAATTCTATTGCTAGTTTACCCGGTGGTCAGATAAGTTTCTATTGAACGAGTACAAAAAACATTTTACAAAGTATCATACATACTTTAAAAAGATATTAGCTTGTAAGAACATGTAATAAATAACTTCAACATGCAATGGATATTTAATTACAATGCATGCCTTTAACATTTATGTAAAACACTGTAATATGAAAACACAAAGAATGCTCGTGATCTACCTGTATTGTGTTAAGTTACTTAGGATGTAATTTTTCCTGACCTGAAAGATGTAAATTTAATCATTAAAGCTTGGTTCTTGGTTAACTGCTTTAGTTCTTTGAAAGAAATGATGGGTCTTTCTCTCTGTCATATGACAGGAGTAGGTTTTTGTCATGTGGCAGTATTGCTTCTTTACCCTTTCCTGCTACAATCATAATTAAATGGGCATTATATAATTTCATCAAATTTTTAAAACAAATCTTAGTTTATTAATTTTAATTTTTAAAGAAAAATTAATAGTCTCCTTGAGGACAGGATCAGAGAGTTAACATCTTGGAAAATTGGTTAGGATTATATATAGAAATTCTTTGCATTACAACTTACAGGTGTATGTCAGTGGTTCTCAATTAGGGGCAATTTTATCTCTCAGGGGACCTTTGACGATGTCTGGAGACATCTTTGGTGGTCACCACCAGGGATAGGATGGAGCTGATACTGGTGGTTAGAGACCAGAAGTGCTGCTATTGCTACAATGCATGGAGTATCCCTCCACAACAAAAAATTATCTGGCTCAAAATGTCAAAAAGAGCTGAGGTTGGGAAATACTGGTATACATTAACATTTGAGTACTGATGAATTAGTCAGGCACGCTTATTACATTATCTAATTGAAACTTCAAAAACACCCTTTGAGGTAAGTGGCATTCTTCTTGCCCTGATGGACTATCCATTGGTGATGGAGCCAGGATACAAACCTTGGGCTTATTTTTTTCAGGGAATTTTAATATGTAAGTATTCAGAGTACAAGGGTTAGTGTTTTTTTTTTTATTTTTATTTTTTTAAGTTTCTTTGGTCTCACCTGTTTTTTTTTTTGTTTTTAAGGACAAATATTGATGGCATTTGACATAATTTATTTTTAATATTACAGATCTAGAAATGGCCATTGCCTACTGGAATTTAGTGCTTAATGGAAGATTTAAATTCTTAGACTTATGGAATAAATTTTTGTTGGTAAGTTCATGCTTTCTGCAGTTCCTTGTTTTCTCTAAAATTTTGTTTTGTTTGAAAATAAATATTTTAAAGCATGATTGACTCTTATCAGAGCATGTAATGAACATAGAATGAGAAATTTGATTAGTAAAATTTCTATACACAAATTAGTTTGCATTCTTGTATTTAGTATCATCTGGACTTAAAAAAAATAAACAACAACTCTAGTGATTTGGATTTTTTTTAAATAGGAACATCATAAACGATCCATACCAAAAGATACTTGGAATCTTCTTCTAGACTTCAGTACAATGATTGCAGATGACATGTCTAATTATGATGAGGAAGGTAATAAAAAGTTTGCCCTTCCAATTTTTTGTTTTTACCTGCCTTCTTTTCTTATATATACTTTTGAACTTCTTGTCTACTGTTTTTCTTGGAGTTGGATTTCCCTCTTCTGAGCTTATACTTGTGCTCTTCAAAGTGTACGGAGTGCCTTCATTTCTTTATCAATCTGTAGTTTCTTTAAATACCAACTCAGGAGTCATGTCTTCCAGAAAGGCATGAGTAATTTTCATTCATGTTTAAAGATTTTCAGTTTATTTTAGGAAATCTGTTCTCTTAGGAAAGTACTTTTATACTTACATGTATAGCTCTTATTATTGTGTTTGTCTTACCTGTGAACTTGAATAGTAAACTCCTTAAGTTTAGTTGACTTTGTTTAATTTGAAATGCACTTCAGCTGCCTACTATAGTACTATTGGCATTCAATAAATATTCACTGATTAAATGCTTTTCTGTTATTTCTTCATGTAAAGATGATGATGCTACCATCTACTACCTGTTTATCTGGAACTGGCATTGATTTACATTGACTTCTTCATACATACCGAGTTTCCCTTTGAGAATTAGCTGGATCTGTTTTTGAGGTTGTTGAACAGACAGAGGTGTTCTTTGAAAAATCTCCAGTGACCTTGGCCTCCTTAAAAGTATCTTGGAGCCATTCATATAATCTAACCAGAGATGGTCTTACTTTATTCTCTCTTTTCATTGTAATTTATAGTTTTCACTCAAAAGTAAGAAAAGCCTAATCTTGCATATGAATAATTGTGCTGCTAGGCTTTATAGGAAACTGAAAACTTTCTGATTTAGAGATTGGCATGTGAATGTATGGAAGTGTGCAGCTTAAAATTTTTTAGTATTTATCATGAAAAAGGATAGATTTGGATACTTGCTGTTAATTTTCTTAAGATTGTTTTGTAAGATTTCCAAAAATTGCCTGAAAATTTGTTTCCTCCTACACACTATGCTTTCAGCACTGGCAGTATGCCAGTATATTATGGTCATTCCTTAAATTGCCAGTTTTGACCCAGTTACTTCAGTGGCCTGACTTCAGTGGCTTTTGGAAAACTATATTATTATTATTATTTAAAAAATAATTTTATTGATTTTAGAAAGGAAGAAAGGGTGAGGGGGAGAGAGAGAGATCGATGAGAGAGAATCATTGATTGGCTGCCTCCTGCATGCTCCACATTGGGGATGGAGCCTGCAACCTGGGCGTGTACCCTGACCAGGAATTGAACCATGACCTGGTTCATAGGTTGATGCTCAACCACTGAGCCACTCTGGCCAGGCAAACCATATTATTGAGGATTACCAGGAGAGTTATTTTTATCACTCAAACAATGATCAAGTGTTAGAATAATAGAGCAGAAAGAATACAAGAAAACTTTAGGTAGAAACTCTATAAAGCTTGAATTTTGAAAATCCTATCAGTGGGAATATTTATAACGATATACTTTATTATGTGGAAGGTAGTTAAAATATAAAGGAACCTATTAAAAACGTTAGTCTTATTTCTGCTTTTCTTTCTTTTCTCCCACCCATATATTTCCCCCCCCAGGAGCATGGCCTGTTCTTATTGATGACTTTGTGGAATTTGCACGCCCTCAAATTGCTGGGACAAAAAGTACAACAGTGTAGCACTAAAGGAACCTTCTAGAATGTACATAGTCTGTACAATAAATACAACGGAAAATTGCACAGTCAATTTCTGCTGGCTGGACTGAACTGAAGATCAATCCTCGTAATTCAGACTGAGGGTTGAGACAAAACTTTAAGGATACATCTTGGACCATACCGTATTTCATTCTTCTAATGGTGGTTTGGGCTTGTCTTCTAGTCTGGGCCGCTCTAACCATTTATAATTCTACATTGTGGATTTCATCTTATATCTGTGGACCATCCTAGTTTATTCTCCCATAAGTCTTAGAAGCTTTATGGTGATTATTTTGAGGTTTCCATTCTTGCATAAAGCACAATGCTGTCTTCATCAGAAAACAGTTTGGCATAAGAATTAAACATGAACATCACAAACAATTTATAAAAACTTCTTAAATATATGCTTTGGGCTAGTTGCAAAGACTATGCTAATAGCACTTCCAGTGAGAGTGATATATTTAAGTGTACCAGATCTGCAATGGTGTTTTGGTTTGGGGGATTTTTTTTTTTCCTGGAAAATCACATGTATTATTGATGTGAGTAGAGAAGCTGATGAAAAAAATGTCAAAATAACCAACGTGAAAATTTTTAGGATAACTTCTTGTGCCTACCTGAAAAATTTATTGTGTTTCAGACCCTCGATTTCAAAAGGTCCCACAGACCTACTCTAGTTACCTATGTTTATATATAGTTGTCCTACAGGGAGCTTTTATTTAGAAAATGTCTGCATAATGTTAGATTCCACTGTCTACATTCTGCAGCACATAATTGGATTTCATTATGATTTTGAAATGCTTATATGCCTGTTGAATAAGTTAAACTATTTAATTTGTTTTGAATGTTTTAGATTGCTACACAATACAGTATTCTAAATTTAGGCATGAGGATTACTTTATTTTATTTTTTTAGCACACCATGGAACAAAAATGAAATTTTCTTAACTTATAAGAAGATGGTAGGAATTAAATTTTGAAAATGGTTGTGATGAGCCATGATGTTCAATCCTCATAGGTACTGCCTTTTCAGACAGATAGTCCATTTTTGATGACCTTGTTTTGTTGAAACTGCTTTAACTGCTAATCACTGTGGTTGCCAAATACTTCAGGAGCAAAGATTTCCAAGCAAGCTTGCACTTCATGCAAAATACCAATCTGGTTTCTATATTTGTAAATTATTCAGTCTCTTTACTGTTTTTGTTTCACTCAAATTTGATGTTTTCACATCAAAGCAGAATTCTGTCTTGTATGTATTACATTCATTACAAGATCTGTGAACTGCTTTTATGCTGAAAATGCTGATTTTCCTGTTCACTTCCTGACACATGAAGGAGGATTTATTGCTTTTTAAAATATTTCTGTGAGGTAGGTTAAAAAATGTAAAACTTCAAATGTTGGATGCCTATGGACTTTAACAGGAATAGGTTTTGCTTGGTGTATCCATGCATTCTCTAAGATCTAACGTTGAAATTATCAAAGGAATGTACTTCAGATTAGCAGTATGTTTTAGATGTGGAAATGATTTTAAGAACAGTGACATACTAAGACCACTTTTTATTTACATGATTTTGAAATTGACTAGAAAGGTTTCCCACAGATCTTATATTAATATTCCAATCATATTCTTCCAAAAGAAAAATCTGAAAATTTCTATTCAGGTTACTGGAATTGGTTATTGGGGGGGGGGGGGCGGGGGGGGGAGAAGAAGAAAGAAGAATCTGCTGCTTCCCTTTCAAGTATTCCCTGGTTTCATATTTGTAAATATAAAGAAGAACTTCAATTATGAAAAAATTTAAAAGATATATGTATTATTTTGTTTCCTGTCTTGAAGATTTTGAGTTATGGTGTTGTTTTCAGATAGATTAATTCAAGTATGCGGTGTCTTGAAATGAGATTCCATTCGTTTTTCCCCCATTATAAATTGTTTTTCATAAAAGTCTGATATTGGTTCATGGCCTAGTGCCTTGGGGTTTTACAGACTTTTCCTTTTAAATGTAAGACCTTTTCAACAAAATAGTATTTGTCATCAGTTTGGTACTAAACATTTATAATTACTGTGTAATTATAAACAAAAATACATAATCTTTGAATATAATTATGTAGCATAAAAGTTAAGGTTGTTCACTCTATGATGGCGTCTTAGAATTAAACAATATTATTCCTAGGGCTGAAAAGAGAAGACTGGTTTAATGTGGTATGATTACTCTGAGGATAAATGTCTGCTTACAAGGAATATTTTATACTAAAAATGCTTACACGTGTGGTTGTGTGTGTGAGTGCATGCATGTGAGTGCATGTCTGTGAGAAGTTGGAAGACACACACGCATGCACGCACGCATGCACGCACTTGAATTGCTTTAATTCATTAGTGTTCCCATTTTCATCCTGGTGAGCTCCCCATGCTGATTCTTTGTTTTAAACTGAACCACAGGTACAGTTTCCTCTTTGCCAAATGTCAAAACAGGTACACATTTTAAAATATAATGCTTTTAAAATACTAAAGTGTATAAAATTAGAAGCACCCACATATAAAAATACTTGAGACCAAGATTATCTTCAGTGACTATCATCGGCATATCTCTGTAAGTTCAATTGTGTTCCTTACAATCCTGTCATATTACAACAGCGGCAATAAAAGTTTCAGTCAAATTGCCATGCCTAAATCTTTTCACACATTGTTTCATTGTAATATTTTTAAAGACTAAAATATACCTGAAACTTATCCAGGAAGAATCATTTCCCTGGAAAGAGCATTATAATGGCAAGTTTTAGGGAGAAGAGACATGCCACGTCTTGTTTACTACATTTAAAATGTTTACAGCTATCCTGGGCTGCTTTCTTTAATAACAGTACTGTAGTTGTGTAATATGGCATTGTAAGTACGTGTTCTTCATTAGACTTTTTAAAAAAAGTTTAAATGAGAGAAAGTAAACTTAATAAGATACATGGGAAATCTTTTATATAATATCCTTACTGGGGAATTCTTATTTAAGCAAGGTATACTATTTTTTTCCTCAGAAAGACCTAAGTGAATGAAGTGTTCTATTTTTTATTTGATGATAAGAAGTTTGAGTAGTTGTAGCTAGTTTAATGTGCACTTTGCTTAGATTTTTAAAAAACGTTACTATTAAGACTACGTATTGTAAACCTTCTGTAACTTTTACTTATGAATGACAGAAGAAAGTTAAACCTAATGAAATAATTTTGGAATTAAAAAAAGTGGTGCTGGGGAAATTTATTATAGTTCACAAAGTATGCCTTTGTAAACCTGAATCAACTTTTAGCAAGAATTAATTTATGTAGTTCTAAATGTTAATTTGTGTATATTTAATAGAAAAATACTTATTTGCACCTCAGCAGTTTTCTTTAAATGTTTATACTTTTAACAATATGATTTATATTGAATACATAGATGTTTTGATAAGATTTTATCAAATTTGGTAATGTAATGCTAAAATGTTTTTAAAATGTGAACTATTTAACATATATCTTAATAACTGAGGACACAATACCTGGATTGTGATTTCTACATAATGTGATAATTAGGGTTCAAATTATGGCTCATCATTTAATTGATTATAAACAAGTATATTTCTGAACTCTTTACTTGCCTCCATTTTTATAACCATATAGCAATAATTTCTATTTTTATTTTATAAAAATGTGAAGTTCTATATTTTAATACCTTTACTTTGATTTCTGAGGGGAAGGGGTTTATATTTGACAGTTTAGATAAATTTGAAAATTCGCAATAGTACACGCTTCTTCTCTAGGTTTATCCTTACTATTTGTTGCCATTTTGGTTGAATACTTGGCTTAATTTGTATCTGATTCTGGAGGCCGATAATGCTGCTGTTTGTTTTTCTAATCTCAATACAGTTACATAAATGTTTTACCAGAGCATTCTTGCCATCCTATTTTCTTAATGGCCTTTTGGATAATTGGCACTTCCTGCTGACCAGCTAATTTATATGACAACTTTCCACTAGGCTCAATGTTTTGTGTTAATGTGGCTTTTGACTTTGGTTGACTTTTTTTTTTTTAATGTCATAAGGAGGGAAATTCTGATAAAAGATGCACAGCGTTTATTGTAGTAGATGAAATTCCTGAAAGCAATGTCTTTATTTATGGAATTTTAAAGGCATATTATTTTGTAAATCATAATTGCCTATTTTTAAATTGAGATTATAAAGCATGTATTTTAATTTACATATCCAGGTTTTTCTTATGCGTTTTGCTTAAGGATGTTTTATTTGTTTGTATTTGTGCTGTGCAGAAATCAGTGTTGCTTGTCTGACAACGTTGGTTTTTAAGCCATACCTTAAGGCTGCTATATTTCTTGAGGTTGGGCCGTAGCAAGCAGACTGGCTCTTCCACGACGTCTGTAGCTTTTTTACTTTAATCCTTGTAGAACTTGGCATTGAATATGAGATTTTTTTTGTGGGGGGAGGGGAAAGTGGTTAAATTTTTTTTAACAGCTGGCTTAGAGGGAAATCCTCTTCAACAGGTTTTTCAGTGGACTGGAAAGAGATGGAATCAAACTGAAATTAAAGCTGGCCTGGTCGTAGAAGACAGCACTGCTCTGAAAAGAAGGATCGGATCATTTTAAAGCAAAAAATAATTTGAACCAAAATAATGAAAAGAGAGCTTGATTTGAAATAATAAAAAAATTTGAAACTTATCAGAGGCAGCATGTGAGTAGCTTAATGACCAAATTAAAAAAATAATAATGCTCATTTTATATTTAAAATATATGTATTAAATTTTTATTTCA
>PVJC01051357.1:0-11488 GCA_004026665.1 Murina feae
AGGGACCTCCCGAGTGCACAGAGCGGCTGCAGGGCGGGACAGCGCAGGACCCAGGACCCGTGATGGGAAAGAGGCGGCAGGGTTGGAGGGCACCGGGAAGCGGGTAAGAGGCGGCAGGGGGGGTCTCGGCCTGCTTGGTGGCTGCCCAGGCCCTTTGCGGGGCACCGGGGAGCGGGAAAGCAAGGCTGCAGGGGCCGGGATCCTGCTTGGCGGCTCCCCAGACCCCTTGGCGTCACCGGGAAGTGGGAAAGGAAGGCAGCAGGGGACTGGTGAGTGGGAAAGAGTTGGCGGCCTGCTTGGCGGCTTCCCAGATCCCTTCCGGGGATCAGGGAGCAGGAAAAGGCTGGCCTGACCACAAGGCAGGATTTTCCCTGCTTTCTGTTGGCTGGAGGAAGATGGGCAGTAGGCAAGCTTGGGAGGCAGGCCGCACCCAGCCCTGGCCACAGCTCAAAAAAAGAACAACATGCAGGGGAGGGCAAGAGTCTGAGAGATCAACATAGAGGGGGTGCCTCCTCCAAGCCTCCACGGTGTGCCTGAGGGCAGGCCCCCGGCAGGTAGACACACACAGGAGGACTGCTCCGAGCCTCAGATGCGGCTAGGGGCAGGTCCCCAGTGGCGACACACATACACATACACACACACACACAGAAGGCGCCTGGCAGACTGGGGCCATCATAGGACATCCACTGAGGGGTCCCAGACTGTCAGAGGGCACAGGCCGGGCTGAGGGACTCCCTCCACCCCGAGTGCACAAATTTTTGTGCACCGGGCCCCTAGTATATATATATATATATATATATATATATATATATATATATATATATATATATAATTTATCTTCCCTTTTTATACTCAATTTTTCTCTCTTTTTTTTCACTACTAAATTTGTTTTCTTTTCTTCATCTCTTCTTTTTCTCCTGCTTTCTCATTTATTTTCCTTTTATTATTTTAAGTCTATCTACTTTCTCTTGTATTTTCCTTTTCAGATTTTTTTCTTTCTTTAATTTTCTTTTTCCTCCTTTATTATAAACCATATTTCATATTTCATCTCTTATTCCCCTAATTCTTTTTTCTTATATTTTTTATTTCAGCTCTGCATCCACACATTTCCCCTCCCCCTTTGTTGTTGTTGTTTTTTGGTTGTTTGTGCTTTTATGTGTTTGTTGGTTTGTTTTGT
Source organism: Murina feae (assembly GCA_004026665.1). Taxonomy (NCBI): domain Eukaryota; kingdom Metazoa; phylum Chordata; class Mammalia; order Chiroptera; family Vespertilionidae; genus Murina; species Murina feae. The sequence goes on from PVJC01051357.1 coordinate 1,178, forward strand.
TTTCTCCTCATATTTTTTTTCTATTATTATTGCTCTCTTTTCTCTTTCTTAATTCTCTATTCTCTGATGGTTGTTTTGTTGAGGCTGTAGGGATCTTATGTATGTTTTTGTTTTGTTTATTTTACAATATGTTTTCTTGTGTTGTACTTAGCACCTCCATAATAGCTCACACAACATGAATGAGGGTGAGTCACATAGTCAGCCAGTCTGAGAGGAGACTCCATGCATGTACAGGACAATAACATTCAAAACCCAACTACACAGAAGAACCGAAATCACTGAAACAGGAGGCTTTCCTAAAGCATCTTACTCAGGAGATCTAAGAAATAGCACCACTGAGTCCCAGAAAACACCTACTACATAAGACCACCCCAGAAAAAAATAGAAGGCATAGCAGTTTAATATAATACATATAAAAAATACAAAAGGACAGAAAAATGAGGAGACAAAAAAACAATCCCCAAATGAAATAAAAAAGGAATACCCAGAAAGGGAACTAAATGAAATGGAGACAAGTTATTTGCCAGATAAAGAATTCAAAGTAATCGTAATAAGTTGGCTCAAACAATTCAGTGAGAACTACAAGCAACTTAAAGAGAATTATAAGGGACTCAATAAGAGCTATACCAACATGAAAAGAGAACTTGAAATAATAAATAGAATCAATTGGAAATGAGGAGTGACATAGCTAAAATAAAGAAACACCCTGGAAGAGTTCAAAAGTAGATTAGAAGAAGCAGAGGAATGAATCAGTGAATTAGAAGACCAGGTAGAAAAAAAAACACCATTCAGAGCAGCAAATGAAAACAAAAATTAAAAAGCAAGAGAGTCTAAGGGAGCTTTGAGACAACATGAAACATAACAACATTCGCATTATAGAAATTCCAGGAGTAGAAACTGATAAAGGAATACAGAACCTCTTTGAAGAAATGATGGCAGAAAATTTCACTAACATGGAGAAGGAAAAAGTCACTCAAGCTCAGGAAACATAAAGATGAACCCCAAAAGACCCACACCTGGGCACATAATAATTAAAATAACAAACATTAAAGACAAAGATTCTTAAAGGCTGAAAGAAAGCGACAGAAAGTAACTTACAATGGAGCTCCCGTGAAACTGTCTGCTGACTTCTCAATAGAAACACTTTAGACTAGAAGGGAATGGCATGAAGTACACAAAGGAATGAAAGTCAAGGGACTAAACTGAAAACTACTTTATCTAGCAAGGGTATCATTCAAAATTGGAGGTAAAATAAAGAGCATCGCAGACAAAAAAAAAAGGCTAAAGGAGTTTATTACCACCAAATTAGAACTTCAAAAAATGCTAAAGGGACTGTAGTAAGAGAAGAAATAGAGAGAAAGAGAAGAACACAGGCATAAAAAATAAAAATGGCAATAAATAAGTACCTATTAATAATCTTAAATGTAAATGGCTTAAATGCTCCAATGAAAAGACACAAATTAGCTGAATGAAGAAGAAAACATCATCCATATATATGCTGTCTACAAGAGACCCACCTCAGAACAAAGGATGCACACAGGATAAAAGTTAAGGGATGGAAAAAAATTTCCAGGAGATTAAAATGAAAAGAAAGCTGGGGTAGCAATATTCATATCTGACAAAATAAATTTAAAAGTGAAGGCCATAACAATAGATAATGAAAGCCACTTTATAATACTAAAGGGATCAAAACAAAAGAGGATACAACTCTGGTAAAAATATAAGCACCCAAGCACCAAATACAAGAGCATCCAAATATATGAAAAAAACTTCTGGGAATTTTAAGAAAAAAATTTGGACACCAATGCAATCATAACACCTCACTGACATCACTGGATAGATCTTCTAGACAAAAAAAATCAAGAAGAAAACAATGATCCTAAATGACACATTAGATCACATGGAATTAATTTATATTTTCAGAACATTTCTCCCCCAAACTACAGACTATACATTCTTCTCAATTGCTCATGGGACATTTTCAAATTAGACCACATGTTAGGACACAAACTAAGTTTCTACACGATCAAAAATGTTTAAGTCATATCAAGCATCTTCTTGGGTCACAATGGCATGAAATTAGAAATCAACTACAATAAAAGCAATCAAAAACATTCAAACACATGGAGGATAAATACCATGTTATTAAACAGTGTAAGGGTTACCAAAGAGCTCAAGGAAGTAATAAAAACCATCCTGGGAACAAATGAAAATGATCACACACCAACCCAGAGTAAGTAGAAGGAAGGAAATAATATAGATCAGAGTGTAAATAAATGACATAGAGTTGAAAAACTAATACAAAAGATCAATAAAACCAAGAATTGGTACTTTGTAAAGACAAACGAGACTGATGACCCTTTAGCCAGACTCCTCAAGAGACAAAGAGGACCCAAATAAACAAAATCAGAAACAAAAGAGGTGAAGTTACAAATGACTCGACAGAAATACAAAGAATCATAAAAACATACTATGTATGATTGTATTTCAACAAAATGGACAACCTGGATGAAATGGACATGTTCCTAGAAAAATGCAATCTTCTAAAAACAATCAGGAAGATTCAGAAAACCTGAATAGGCTAGTAAGTACTGATGCAATTAAGCAGTAATCAAAAACCTCCCTGGAAACAAAAGCTCTGGTCTGGATGGCTTCACAGGGGAGTTTTATCAAATATTCAAAGAAGAACTGACACCTATCCTCTTCAAACTATTCCAAAAACTCAAAGAGGAACAGACAATTCCAAGCTCTTTTTACGAAGCCAATGTTATAATAATTCTAAAACCAGATAAAGACACTACAAAGAAAGAATTACAGGATTATACCCCTGATGCTAAGTCCTCAAAAAAATATTAGCAAATAGGATCCAGGAATACATTAAGAAGTTCATACACTATAATCAAATGGGATTTATTCTGGGGATGCCAGGCTGGTACAATATTCGCAAATTAACACGTTAAGCACCATGTCAGTCACCAGTGACTAACACTATGCTTTCCGTCTGGACTGGTCAGTCACTGGTGCTGCCAGCATATTGGTGAAATCAGATATTGTGGGCTAAATGGAAAGGAAGACAAAATAGTCTTGGCGCTTTAACATGTTAATATATGTGATACAACACAATAACAGATTGGAAGAAAAAAAGCACATGATCATATCAATTGATTCAGAAAAAGCATTCAACAAAATCCAACACCTTTTTTTTTATAAAAAAAAACTCTCAGCAAAGTGGGAATAAAGGGATAATACCTCAACACAATAAAGACCATACATGACAAACCTATAGCCAGCATTATACTCATTGGGTAAAAACTAAAACCATTTCCCCTAAGAACAGGAAAAAGACAGGGATGCCTGTTTTCACCACTCTTATTCAACATAGTACTGGAAGACCTAGCCACCAGTCAGAATGGCTATCATCAACAAATCAACCATTGGCAAATGTTGTTGAGGATATGGGGAAAAGGGACCCCTAGTACACTGGTGGTGGGAATGCAGACTGGTGCAGCCACAGTGGAAAACAGTATGGAGGTCTCTCAAAAAATTAAAATTGGAACTCCTATTTGACCCATTGATCCCACTTCTAGGACTATATCCTATGAAAGCAGAAACACCCATCAGAAAGAACATATGTACTATATTCACAGCAGTGAAATTTACAACAGTTTAGATTTGGAAGCAGCCCAAGTGTCCATCAGTAGATGAGTGAATACAAAACCTGTTGTACATTTGCTCCATGGATTACTATGCAGCTGTAAATAAAGGATCGTTTACACTTTGAGACAGCATGGAGTGACAGGGAGAATATCATGATAGGTAAAATAAACCAGTTACAGAAAGATAAGAATCACATGATCTCACTCATTTGTAGAATCTGATGAACAAATAGATCTAGAGACATAGAAGTGTGGAACAGACAGGAATTTCAGAGGGAAGGCAGGGGTGAGGGTTGGGGAATGATTAACCTGGAATCTTATATGCACATATGCATAGCCAGTGCACACAAACAACTGTGTGCTGAAGGCCTGGGAGGAGAAGATGTGGGGTAGGAGGGGTCAATGGGGGGGGGGGAAACAAAGGGGACATCTGTAATACTTTCAGCAATAAAGATGAAATTAAAAAAAAATTAAAAGAATAGAGGAGTGGGTTTCATCATGGCCTGGTAACTGCATGTTTAGATTTGAGCTTTACAATCATTTTACAAGGTAAGGATGACTCCTCTCATTTCTTAGATGAGGAAATTGAGGCTCAGAGAGGTTATATGGCTTGCACAAGACTACACAGTAGGTTAAACTCATGGTTTTGGACTCCCACTCCACTGTTTCATGCTGCTTTATGTCACTATCCTTTGTAATTGGATTTTCTTACCAGTGAGTAATTCCTATCACATCCTTACACTTGATCTTATGACTAATCTGGTGCTTGAAAACTCATATTCAACCCCCTGAGGAGTCAGAAAGAACAGGTAAAGGGAGAATTTTATTTTTTTGAAAGTGATTTTTAAAATATATATATTTTTTATTAATTTCAGAGAGGAAGGGAGAGGAAAAGAGAGATAGAAATATCAATGATGACTGGTGCCTCCTGCATGCCCCACACTAGGGATCGAACCCACAACCCAGGCATGTGTCCTGACCAGGAGTTTAACCATGAGCTCCTGGTTCATAGGTCAATGCTCAACCTCTGAGCCATGCCAGCTGGGTCTAATTTTAATGACATATCGCTCTAGCCCTGTTTCCCTGTCACAGAGAGAGAATTCTCTATCCTTGCTTATCTTTAAAGTAAAAAAAACAATAGGAGATTAAATTGATGCTTTTAAATTAGCTTCAAGGTCATGTACATCAAGCATGTCAAACTCATTGCTCACAATGAATATTTTTGTGGCCTAACCAATAAAACGGTATCTAAGAAACATTTTAATAAAAATTTCATAACTTAATTTTTACAATATCCTGTTATACATAATCTAATCCAATAAAAGAGAAACATGCAAACTAACTGCACCTCTGCTATGCCCCAAGCCACACCCACCAGCCAGTCAGAGCCACTATATGCAAATTAATGCAACAAAGATGGCTGCCAGCAGCCACAGAGCTGGAGTAAGCAGGAGGCTTGGTTGCCCCAGCAATGGAGGAAGCCAAGATTCCTGCCTGCCCTGGCCAGCTGTGGCCTCCACTCAAGGCAACAAAGTTTCAATTATAGAAGATAAATAAATCCCAGATACCTGCTTTGAGCTAGCCTCGCTGGGAGCTTGGGTTGCTGGGGGCCATGGCCAGCCTGCAAACAGTCATCAGCCCCTCACCCAGAATGACCACACCCTCATGGGGTGAAGGTTCCTGCTGAGGGTCTTGGCCAGCCTACAAACAGCCATCAACCCTTCACCTAGGCTGGCCAGTCACTCCAGCAGGACCCCTACCCTGATCTGGGACACCCTTCAGGGCAAAGCAGACAGCCTCCACCCATGCACCACGCCTCTATCCTATATAACAAAAGGGTAACATGAAAATTGACCCTAACAGCAGAATGATTGGGAATGACTGGTCACTATGACACACACTGACCACCAGGGGGAAAACACTCAGTGCAGGAACTGCCCCTGGTGGTCAGTGCACTCCCAAAAGGGCAGCTCTGCTCAGTCCCAAGCCAGTACAGCGGTGGTGGTGGGAGCCTCTCCCGCCTCAGCAGTGCTAAGGATGTCTGACTGCAGCTTAGGCCTGCTCCCTGCTGGCAAGTGGACATCCCCCGAGGGCTCCTGGGCTGCTAGAGGGATGTCTGCCAGCTTAGGCCTGATTTCGCGGGGAGTGGGCCTAAGCCAGCAGGTGTACATCCCCAGAGGAGTCCCAGACTATGAGAGGGCACAGGCAGGGCTGAGGGACCCCCCGCCCCGAGTGCACAAATTTTTGTGCACCAGGCCTCTAGTTATTAATAACAAACTACAACATTCATTAATGACTGATTATTATAATCGTGTTGCATTCATTTCCTTATGTGTCTTATGTGCGGGTGCACCATTTCTCTCTACTAATACTAGAAACTAATATTTTAGCAGCCACTTGCCACATCATTAGTCTTGGACTGAGTTGTTTGGTGTGCACAGCAGGAAATATTTTGCTTTCAAAAAAACAAGAAAAATAGGTTTATTTGCATTACATTTATTATTTTTTGCAGTTATTCAGTGTCTGATAAGTTCATGTTCAAGAAAAATATTAATTTTTATTAAAATATTCCATTATTTTATGTCGATTACTCATTTATTTCAACCCTTTGTATTCAGCATGTCTCTATTGAAATACACATACATTTCTATGAAAATTTGAAGCTTTTGTTTTTTGGGGTTTTTTTGCAACCCACATAAACTTAAACCTTGTTTATTTGACCTCTGTTAGCTTTTGAGTTTGACATGCTTTATGTACAGCCTTTCCATTTGTGGAAACTAGTAAAGGTTTTGAAGGTTGACCATAATTATGACACACCAACTCACAGAAAAAGGAAGCTGTAGGCTGAAGTTAGGAATAAAGGGAGTTTGAGACTGCCTTATTCTAGCATAGCGGTTACCCACCTGGATTACTGGGTCTATGTGTAGTTTTATTATATATTAAGGCAGGTTTTAAGCCTTTACAGATCAAACTAGATTATGTTGATCCATTCCAAGCTTGTGCTGCTTTTGTAGTTAGGTTAGCCTGACAGAGCTCACTTTTAATGTATATTTCCACAAAGTGTTCTTGAGGATGTGGAACTCAGTGCATGGGAGCCAATCTATTCTTTTGGCCAGACTGAGCCTGATGGTGAAAGGAACCCAGGCTATGAAAGAGGCTTGGAGAAACATTTGCCCACTCTTTGTAGATGACCTCTTCTTCTCCTGTGAACTTGATGCCAGGGGCACCCAACAGATCAGAACCAAAATGTACTCACAGCTTATGTATGTGAATGATTATTATGGAAGGAAAAAGTACAATGTGCTGATTATTTTTTGCAAAGTAATTCAATAAGATCTGTATTTTCCAGTCTGAAGCTTCAAGATTGACAGAGCTATGTTGGAAATCCTTAAGGACAGCCTCCCACAGCCCTACTAAAAAGCCCAGTTTACCATGCAATGTGAAAGTTAGGATTGAGAATGTGGCCATGACCAAAGGCAAATCGTTGGCAGATAGCTGCAGCTGAGAAATGAGTCATCTCAGGCTATTCAGTAGAATGGAAATAGTTTAATCAATCCATATCATATTAATAAAAGTTAATGAGCATTTCTGACTCTGTCAAATTGTCTAAAAGTCCAAGTATAGATCAACAGGAGAGAGAATTGGCCAGAAAAGGGACCCTGCAACAAATAGAGGATATCTGTCTGGATAGGGCTCACTGGGGTCCTCTTTCACCAAATTCAGCCACACCACATGTCCCAGCATTAGGTGTGCTCTCAGGGCAAGCTTAGGACAGTGCTGAGAGAAGGCACTGAAAGACCTCTCAGAGACCCTCATCAGACTTTATGTTCCATATGCCCACAGGTTATTTCATCTGTCTCTCTGTTTTTTAATTTATGAAATATTTGACATTCAAAAAGACATGAAAGTCTTGATGCACACCCATGTACTTACTATTCAATTTTAGAAATATTTTTACCAATAGTCTTCCTTCTCTCCTTTTCTGCTTCTTCCCTTCTCTTTCTTCCTTGCCTCTCCCCATTCTCATCATTGTACTGAATTTCTCATGTATTGTTATTGTATTTTTATAGTTTTTGTACATATGTATGTATCCTTAAACATGTGGGAACTTGTATGTTTTTAAACCTTATATAAGTGAAATAAATATAGATGAGATAAACTGTATAGAAATTAAGGGAATGATGAGCATGGGATTTGAGATGGAGTTTGCTTTGTCATCATAGATTTTGGATTGTGTGATAGGTTCACCAAAACTTAATACATTATTAAAAGTAGTTAAGTAACCTTGGCCAGTGTGGCTCACTTAGTTGGGCATTGTACTGTGCTGGTTCAATTCCAAGTCAGGGCACATGCTTGGGTTGTGAACTCAATACCCAGTAGGGGGTGTGCAGGAAACAGCCAATGTTGTTTCCCTCTCACATCAAGGTTTCTCTCTCTCTTCCTCTTCTTTCCTCTCTCTCTAACAATCAATTAAAATATTAAAAAAGTAATTAAGTGAATAAATATAGAAATAAGAGTACTATTCATGGACTAATGATGAGTGTCTCATAGATTGAGTTAGGATTAATCTAATTCTGTGCACTCAAGAGCAAAACAACTATGATAATAACAGATAAGCAATATACTATTTGTATATATGTACTTCCATTTTTCTCAGACAATAAGATTTGTAAGATTCATCCATGTCAATATATGATGTTCTTTATTAATTTTTATCCCCATTTCTCCTGCCATACTAAGACTTCTCCAAAAATCCCCACAACACTAAGATAATGTGCCAAAATTTAGACCAAAACACCTCCAATTGTCAGTATTAGCATCCTGATGTGCCTATGTGCCAACTCTCCTGGTACCCACTCTCTACATACCTTTAACAAAGTCTTCTCTTCTTCACACCTAGGACCTGATTCGGAGAGACATCTTATACTACAAAGGCCGCATTGACATGGATAAATATGAGGTAGTAGACATTGAAGATGGCAGAGATGATGACTTTAATGTCAGCATGAAGAATGCCTTTAAACTTCACAACAAGGAGACTGAGGAGGTGCACCTATTCTTTGCCAAGAAGCTGGAGGAGAAGATACGCTGGCTCAGGGCTTTCAGAGAAGAGAGGAAAATGGTACAGGAAGATGAAAAAATTGGTAAGTGACTTCAGAAGAGAACAAATATGGTTATGAAGAACATAGAGGATTGGAAATAGTTTTCATTTCTCTAGAGGCAGAAGGAAGATTATATTGCAAACTGACTTAATCAACTTTGTTGGTTCCCTATTATTAGGTGCTTTTTGGTAGATACCAGTAGTTTCCCTTAGTTAGGGTTAAGTGAGTTATAGGTCAGCTTCCTCTACAGTCTCATTACTAGATAAAACTATTACATGGAAAACAAACCTATGACTCAATTCTTTCAAACATACAGACATTTATCAGCAGACCAACATGAAAGCAGTTATACAGGCTATTCTGTAATCTCAACGCAGTCTCAATTCTAAGATAGATGATGGAATCTTCTGTGAAAGGTTAATCAAGGCAGATTTTGTAATATAGTGACAGGATTCAGCTAATTTTCTAGTCAGAGTCTGATGACAGAATCCTTTCATGAAGGTCAAGTCATAGTATCTATTTTCTGAAAGGCATAGGCTGCAGGACTTACTGGATTCTTATACCCAGTTTTTTTGAAGGCTAAGGTGCCTGGCTGTAAGACATTTGTGGCCACTGCACATCTTGTATAACATTCATTTCCCAATGAAAGTTCATTTTTAAAAAGATATGTTTTTGTTGATTTTTAGACAGAGGGGAAGGGAGAGGGAGAGAGAAAAACTTCAATGTAAGAGATAAACAACAATTGGCTGCTTCCTGCACATCCCTACTGAGGATCAAGCCTGCAACCCTGGCATGTGCCCTGACTGGAAATTGAACCAGTGACCTTTTGGTGCATGGGATGACACTCAACCAACTAAGACACACCAGCTAGGGATGAAAGTTCATTTTTTACATTTGTTAGCCTAATTAGGCCTCATGCATTAAGATGACTGAATGGCTGGTAGTAGTAGCCTCTATAAGAAAGATTTCTGTGTGTTTAATATTGTTAAACATCACCTTTTGAGTATACATTCCTGATTAGGACACTTTAAATGCTCATAGAATATAGATTAAAATTAATGTAAATGTATATATCATACTCTCTGTATGAAAAATATTTTGAAATAAATTAATAAATAAGTTCTAAAATCATAACCACTTGCATGATTTCCATTCACACTAAACCATACTCTTTTGTTCCCCTTTTCCACAAATGACATAGCTTGGAGAGATATTTTTATTCTGCTTCCCAAATGGGATTTAAGCTCCACTGGAAGTATTTGTGTGGTTTACAAAGTACTACCAGGTCTCTTGCCATAGTCATACATTTCTAATATCTAAACTAATAAAAGCGAAATATTAAAATTAACAAACGGTTTCTCCGAGACAGGGTAAGCCACGCCCACCAGCCAATCAGAGCAGCTGTATGCAAATTAGCCCAGCCAACATGGCGGCCGCCACTCACGGACCTGAGTAAACAGCCCTTTCCATTGCGGCAGGAGGGAAAGTGAAGCTGCGCCCCTCAGCTCAGCTCTGATTAAACTGCCTCTAGCGAAACACAGCTTTTTGAAACA
>PVJC01051358.1:0-11491 GCA_004026665.1 Murina feae
GGGGATGTCCACCTGCTGGTGTGCCTGACCAGCCTGGGTGAGGGGCTTTAAGGCTGCCCACAGCTCCCATTGACCAACGTCCCAGCAAGGCCGGCTGGACGCAGGTTTCCTATAATTGATGCTGTTCCTTTAAGGCGGCTTCTATAATGAAACAATTGTTACACTTAATTGTTGCAAATGTGCGTTTTTGCTTCAGGCCGAAGGCTAAGGAGCCAGCGAGCAGGTAGTTTCACTCTCGCTCCTGCTGCAACGGACTCTGCCTAAACATTTACTAGGTCCCTGAGTGGCGGCTGCCATGTTGGCTGGGCTAATTTGCATACAGCCGTTCTGATTGGCTGTGGGCGTCCCAGAGAAACGGTTAATTTTACTATTCCGCTTTTATTAGTTTAGATTACATGTATATGTACATATATATGAGTGCCCCCCCAAATTTATATTTCAGTAGCAAAACAGGATACACTAAAATGTTAACAATAATCATCTCAAGATGTTGAGTTATCTGTATTTTCCAAATCTTCAAAAATGTTTTCTTTTAGAATTTGAATTTTAAAATCTCAGTTGAAAACAAGTTTTACAAAATGTTTCCAATGGTGAAGACATTTTTAGATTTTAAAAGGTCACATCTATATACAGTAAGCTCTTAAATATCTGGAAAAATAGAAAATTATGTTGAAATTCTTAACAGAAAGTTGAAGATGTTATTGTTATAGATAATATTTTATTATTTTTCCATATTTTCCCAATTTTTTACAATAAATAAGTATTGCCTTTATAAAAAGGAAAAAACAGCATTTTGTTTTATTTCAATCATATTGGATGTGAACAAGAGAAAAGGAAATGATGAGTCTGAGGTTACTAGTGTGACTGACATACATTAACATACATATAAAGAATCTCATTTGGGGTGGAAATCCTATTTTTTAATTAATTAATTTAATCCTCACCTGAGGACATGCTTATTGACTGATTTTAATAAGAAGGAAGGGAGAAAGAGAGAGAGAGAAACATTGACTGGTTGCCTCTGGTACCCGCCCCAACCAGAGATTGAACCAGAAACCTGGGTATATGCCCAGACTAGAAATTGAACCCGCAGCCTTTCAGTGTACTGGATGACACTCCAAACAACTGAGCCAAACTGGCCAGAGCTGAAATCCTATTCTGGATAGTTGATTTATTTCACTTGAGGTGCCATTTATATATCCAAGCAGAGATGCCTATTAGGTAGATGAAATAATAGGACCAAGATATCTGATAGACTTAAAAGTCATAAACCTCCCAGTGACCATTGAAATAATGAGTTTGCCCTGGAAAAAGTGTTAGTAATAATAGCCATAGCTAATAAGTAAGCCCTTCCTCTGTTCCATGTCCTTTTCTTAGCACTTCACATGTACTAATCATTTAATTTTCCCAAGCATTTTATGAGGATACTATTATTTATTATTATCCTCAGTTTTACAAATAAAGAATCCAAAGTTAATTTTATTTAAATTAATTTGCTTAAGTTGAACATACTAAAAAGGAGTGGGCCCAAGAGAGAACCTTCCTGAGACACATAAAAGACTTTTATTCCCCCAAAACACACACCTAATTATAATGTCCTCTAACAAAGAATCCTGAAGCAGCAGGTGAATTCTATTCTAAACGTTCCACCACTTAAACTGATTGTACATTCAATTCGAATAAATTGAATCCATAGAAATATCTAGCTTGTTTTATTTTGGGCTAGAGGCCCAATGCACAAAATTCATGCAAGAGTAGGCCTTCCTTCCCCTGGCTGCCAGCACTGACTTCTCTCTAGCACCCAGGACCCAGGTTTCCCTCCAGCACTTACAACCTGGGCTTCCCTCGCAGCCCTGGCTTTGTCCGGAAGGTCATCCAGAAGGTCATCCAGAAGGACGTCCAGCCTAATCAGCATATTTTGCTTTTATTATTATAGATTAGAACCAGATTTACCTAATTTGTCCGAGTGTTCAACTTCTGAATTATTTGAATTAACAGTCATCCAACATTGTTACCAATCAAACTCAAGAGTTGCTTTTATCTCCTGAAGTACTTTTATGCTCTGTTGCTGATTGTCATCCACTGCAGACATGTATTATGATTGTCTTTCACATGTCACATGATTCTTTTCCTTCAGAATCATTTCTACTGTAATTTCAGCTCACCATTTTCTCAGCACTCCCAATTTGTATGATTCTATAGTAATCTTAAATAACTGCTTTGTAGGTTGTACCTTGAATATTCTCATGGCTTTGAACTTAGTAGACATGACGGGTTAACAATGTTTGTAAAGAAGTTCAGTGCTGATGTTCCATCTAGCCCTTTTACTTTTTATTGATTTTATTTTATGTTTTATTTATTTCCAAGATGAAGGGAGAGGGAGTGAGAGATATAAACATCAATGATGAGAGAGAATCATTGATTGGCTGCCTCCTGCACACTCTCTACTGGGGATCAAGCCCGCAACCCAGGCATGTGCCCTGACCAGGAATGGAATATAACCTCCTGGTTCAGCGTTCGATGCTCAACCCTTTTGCTTCTTAATTTCCAGGACTCAAACTCATTGCATGTCCTCTGAAGGAGGGAAGCCCTTTGTTGGAGGGCTTGATTTCAACACAGATGAGTAGGCTCTGGAAGATCACTTCAGCTTCAGAACTATTTCTGAGGTCATTGTTGTCGAGGACCAGAGACTCAGTGATCCCAATGTTTTGGCTTCATTACCTTCACCAGTCTAAAGAATGCCTCAGATACCATGAGAGCCCTGAATGGAGAGTCTCTGGACCATTGCCAGACCTGTGTGAACCATGTGGGCAAGTCTGCCCAGGGAACCAAACTTTGGGGCCCATGGGCATGGACCAGGATATGGGAGTGGCAGGTATGACAGTCAACCTAGAGGCTATGGATATGGAAGGTCCAGAGACTATGGTGGCAGTCAGGGTGGTTAGGACCGATACTCAGGAAGAAATTACAGAGACAATTTATGGCAACTGAGATGAGGCATGCACACCAAATGTAATATACAAGATATAAAACTTCTGATCCAGGGTCATCCTTCCAAATGGCTGTATTTATAAAGAATTTTGGAGCTGCACAGAAATATGTTTTAGTATGTTGACTTCTGTTTCTGAATTGAGCTCCCTAAGTGGCTTGTTGAAGATATTTTAGAAAGTTCCATGTATGTTTAATTTTTTTCCCAATTAAAGACAAATTCTGGGACATTTATAGAGTCTAATATTTTTCTTTTTACTATTTTGAGTTTGGGCTGTCAGGATTGATTCTAGCAAAAAAAATATTTGGCCAGTCTGATTTTTCTCCCCTAGTGCATCTAGGGACAGTTTAAAAACTTGCACATCATTGTTAGGAAGCAATTTCCAAATGTGACTACCAGAAATCAAGAATATGATTACTTAAAGATGTTTTTACTAATGATCACTATCCTGATTACAAGCAGTCCTCGGGTTATTTTGGACTCGATGCATGTTGTTTCATCGCCATCTCCCATTTATTTATATAAAAAAAAAGGTTCTGTCATTTCGACGTATGTACATGAGCTTTATGTTTTTATCACAAGCAAAGAGTTGAAAATATAGGTTTATATACCCAAGTTGTTCCAAACATATTTAAAAGTTGTCAATAATAGAATTGAATATCAAGTTTTAAATTTTAAAATTAAAATTAGGTCAAATTAAACATTCAGTTATTCAGTAACACTAGCTGCATTTCAGATGCTTAATTGCCATATGTCCAATATACATTGGACAGTATGGCTCTATATAATTCTATCGCTTGTTCAGACATTAAACTTACTAGTGCCCTAACTGGTTTGGCTCAGTGGATAGAGCATCAGCCTATAGATTGAAGGGTCCCAGGTTTGATTCCAGTCAAGGGCGTATTCCTTGGTTGTGGGCACATCCCCAGTAGGGGATGTGCACCAAGGCAGCTGATTGATGTTTCTAATTCTCTCTATCCCTCTCCCTTCCTCTCTGAAATCAATAAAATATAATTTTTTTAAAAAAAGGAAACAGGTTATGTAAGAAAACAGAATACTACCTGTAGCAGTCAATTTAGTTGATGGAAAATTCAAAAACCACAGCAACTCAGAAGCTAAATACCAGAGCTTTAAGAAAAGACTGATTCACAGCATAAAATGCTACCAAAAGATCAGAAATTATGACTGAAAAAAACTCTCTAGACTTACTAACAGTTAATTTTTTAATATATATTTTTATTGATTTCAGAGAGGAAGGGAGAGGGAGAGAGAGAAACATCAATGATGAGAGAGAATCATTAATTGGCTGCCTCCAGCATGCCCCACACTGTGGATTGAGTCCACAACCCCAGGCATGTGCCCTTGACTGGAATAGAACCCGGGACCCTTCATTCCGCAGGCCAAATCTTTATCCACTGAGCCAAACTGCCTAGAGCACTAATAATTAATTTTTAAAAGAAATGGTGTAGGCAAAAACCAGCTTGCAAATGGTTAAGGAAATGAAGGCACAAAGTGATGATTACTTTTTATTTTTCGCAATAGGAAGAACAGTTGCTGGTATTTTCAGTAAATCATATAGAAAAATTGCTGACTTGAGAGGGATATAGTTTTATGAATTTTAAGATATATACGTATATTGATGTAAGCACTACCACAGAACAATTCTATTATCCAAAAATATACATTCATAGCATTACTTTATAATTGCTTTCTTCACCTTTGATCACTTCACAGTATGGTTTGTCTTTTAAGGAATATCATGAATGGAATCATACAGCATATGTATGTAACCTTTTGATACTTGCTTCTTTCGTTCAGTATACGTCTTTGGAATTCATCCAAGTTTCTGCATATATTAATTGCTTACTCTTTTTTCATTGCTGATTTGTGATCCATGGTATGAATATACTACAGGTTTG
Source organism: Murina feae (assembly GCA_004026665.1). Taxonomy (NCBI): domain Eukaryota; kingdom Metazoa; phylum Chordata; class Mammalia; order Chiroptera; family Vespertilionidae; genus Murina; species Murina feae. The sequence continues at coordinate 4,909 of PVJC01051358.1, forward strand.
TCATTTACCAATTGTAAGGGCATTTGGGTCATTACCAGTTTTGGATGATTACAAATAGAGCTGCTATAAACATTTGTATACATGTTTTCAATGAATACAAGTTTTTATTTATTGTGCTCTCTAGAGTAAGGGTGGTCAAACTATGTATGGCCTGTGAGCTGGCTGCCTGTTTTTACAAATGAGTTTATTGCAATGCAGCCATGCCTCTACATATTGTCTTATGGCAACTTTTGCACTACAATGACAAAGTTAAATAGTTGTGAGAGACTGATGTTCAATAAACCTAAAATATTTACTATCTTGCCTTTTAAGGAAAACTTTCCTTGAACCTACTCTATAGACTCAGGAGTGGTGGGTCCTATGGTTTAGGTGTTAGGTTTAACTTTATAAGAAACAGCCCAACTTTTCTAGAGTGGCTGTATCATTTTTTCATTCCCTTCAGAAATATATGAAAGATCCAGGTGCTCTGCATCCTTGCTATCACTTGGTATTGTCAGTATGTTTTTATTTAAATCATTCTAAAAAGTGTATAGCAGATCTTATTATCATTTTATTTTAGTCCTTAATAGGATTTAGCCTATTAAAATGTTCTTATTGAATTTTTTTCCATATGGATGTTTGCCAACCATATATCTTGCTTGGTAAACTGTGTTTTAGTTGCCTATGTTTTCATCTGGTAGTTTGTTGTCTTACTATTGAGTTTTGAGATGACTTTATGTCTGCTGATTACAGCTCTCTATCATATGATTGGCATTTTCTCCCAGTGTGTAGTTTATTTCATTCTCTAAACAGTGTCTTGCACAGAGCAAATATTTTTTATTTTGATAAAGTTTAACATACCCATTTTTCTTTTATGAATCATGATTTGATGTCATGTCTAAGAACTCTTGGCTTAACCCCAAGTCATAAAGATTTTCTTCTATGCCATACACTTTATATTTAGAGCTGTGATCCAATTTGAGTTAATTTTTGTTCTAAGTGGAAATTTATATCAAGAGCCTTTTTTTTGTATATGGATATCCATCTGTTCCAGCATTATCCTTTCTCTATTAAATTGCTATTGCCCTTTGTAGAAATCAAATGACCATATTATCATAAGTTTATATCTGGATCCTCCATTTTGTTTCATTAGTTTATGTATCTGTCTTTATGCAGACACTTCACTGTCTTGATTACTGTAGCTTTATATGTCTTAAAATTTAGTAGTGTGAGCCTGGCTGGCGTGGATCAGTAGTTGAGCATCAACCTATGAACCAGGAGGTAATAGTTTGATTCCTGGTCAGGGCACATGCTCAGGTTTCGGGCTCAATCCTCAGTGTGGGGCGTGCAGGAGGCAGCTGAGCAATGATTCTCTCTCATCATTGATGTTTCTATATCTCTGTCCCTCTCTTTCCCTCTCTAAAATCAATAAAAATATCTTTTAAAAATTGAGTGGTGTTATTCCTCCAATTTTTGACTTATTTGTAAAAATTGTTATATATTAGATCCTTTGTCTTTTCAAATACATCCTAAAATCAAATATCCTATTGAAAATTATGCTAGGAACTCTTGGACATATGTTTAGTCTACAGATCAATACAGGGAGAATTGCCAAATTTCCTATGTCTTCCAATCCATGAGAACAGGAATGACCATTTATTTAGGTCTTCTTTGCTTTCATCAACATTTTGTGGTTTTAAGTATATACATTCTGTACATGTTTTGTTAAGTTATAGTTATTTCCTTTTTTGTTGAGCTAATATAAATGGTATTTTTATTAGATTTCTCAGCTTCCACTGAACATTGCCAGTATAGAGAAATACAATTGATTTTTTAAAATAAATCTTTATTGTTCAGATTATTACAGATGTTCCTTTTTCTTAACCCCCATAGCTCCTCTCCACCTGGTTCCCCGACCCCCACCCCATGCCCTTACCCCCACCACTATCTTCATCCATAGATGTAAGATTTTTGTCCAGTCTCTTCCCATACCCCTCACACCCTCTTCCCCCTGAGAATTGTCAGTCCATTCCCTTTCTATGCCCTTACTTCTATTCACCAGTTTATTCTGTTCATCAGATATTTCTATTGACTTAATTGTTATATTCACTGGTTGATAGATATGTATTTGTTGTCACTTTGTTGTTCATAATTTTTGTTTTTACCTTTTTCTAATTCTTCCTCTTCATAAAGAATGCCCTTCAGAATTTCAAATAATCCTAGTTTGGTGGTGATGAACTCCTTTAGCTTTTTCTTGTCAGTGAAGCTCTTTATCTGACCTTCAATTCTGAATTATAGCTTTGCTGGGTAGAGTAATATTGGTTGTAGGTTCTTGCTATTCATCACTTTGAATATTTCTTGCCACTCCCTTCTGGCCTGCATAGTTTCTGTTAAGAAATCGCCTGACAGACGTATGGGTTCCCCCTTGTAGGTAACTGACTGTTTTTCTCTTGCTGCTTTTAAGATTCTCTCTTTGGCTTTTGCCCTTGGCATTTTAATTATGATGTGTCTTGGTGTGGTCCTCTTTGGATTCCTTTTGTTTGGGATTCTCTGTGCTTCCTGGACTTGTAAGTCCACTTCTTTCACCAGCTAGGGGAAGTTTTCTGTCATTATTTCTTCAAATAGGCTTTCAGTATCTTGCTCTTTCTCTTCTTCTGGCATTCTATAATTCTGATGGTACGCTTGAAGTTGTCCCAGAGGCTCCTTACACTATCTTCATATTTTTGGATTCTTTTTGCTTTTTGCTTTTCCGGTTGGATGTTTTTTGCTTCTTCGTATTTCAAATCTTTGACTTGATCTTTGTGATCATCTAGTCTGCTGTTGGATCCCTGTATAATATTCTTTCAGTCAGTGTATGCTTAATTTCTAGTTGGTCCTTTTTCATATCCTTGAGGTCTCACTACATTTATTCAGGGTCTCATTAGGTTTATTGGCAGTTTCTGGAAAATTCTTGAAAAACCTTATAACCGTGGTTTTGAACTCTTTATCCAGTCATTTGCTTTCCTCCATTTCTATCATTTGTGATCTGTTTCTTTGTCTCCACATTTTGGCTGCTTCCCTGCGTTGATAGAGTGGCTTTCTGTGCTAGATGTCCTATAGGGCCCAGTGATTCAGCCTGCCCAATCACCTGAGGTGGACACTCTTGGTGTACGCCTTTGAGGGCTGGGTGCACAGTCTTGTTGTAGTTAAGTCTTGATTGCTGTTGGTATCACTGGGAGGAAATTACCTCCAGGCCTTTCTCCTCCTTGTTTGTGGTTTGGAACTTTTGGAGTTCTCTGTCCCAGCTGCAGTCTGTTAGGTTAGGCTGCAGTCAGACAGGCACACAGCTTGGGTGGGTTGTAAATTGGGTGGGGCGGGGTCTCAGGGAATCACTGAGGCAGAGCAACCCACGATGGCTGCCCCTCAGTCAGCTCCACAGCTTCTCCCTATTTTGGCATCTCCATGCCCTGGCATCTGCGCACCCCTTAGTCCTCGAGTCTCAGAGCTCTGCGTCAGTGATCGCTGCGAACAGCTCTGCTGGAATGCCACTTGTCTTCCACCCCATTGCCATACAGCCTACAATGAGTTCAGTGAGACCCTGGAGCTTGTAATCCCCTTCCAAGCCATGGACCCAGGTGTAGCCACTGCCACCATTTCGTCTGCGCCACCACAGTTTTGCGCACATCTGTACCTCTCAGTTTTGGCACTGAGAACTTCTACTTAGTCTCAGTGCACTTTTTCTCTTGCCTTCTAGTTGTAAAGCTTCCACTCCCTTGGATCTTAAGGATGACCTTTTAGCTTTATAGTTGTATTTTTTAATGTGGTTGTGGGAAGCTGCGCATTCAGGTATATACCTTATGCCGCCATCCTACAATTGATTTTTGTGTTGACCTTGTATCCTGTAACATTGTTAAACTGACATATTAGTTCTAGGAGGTTTTTTTTGTAGGTTCCTTGGCATTTTACATTGACCTAGAAAATTTGTATGATTATGTATGCCTTTTATTTCTAATTTGTATGACTTTTATTTCTTTATCTTGCTTTATTTCATTGGTCTATAATATCTAATGAGACTGATGAAATAGGACATCCTTCCCTTATTTCTGATCTTAAGGGGAAAGACTTTCACTATTTCACTATGAACAAGTGAGTTATGTCAAATGCTTTTTCTGTATTACTTGATGTGATCACTTAATTTTTTTCTTTAAGCTGTTAATACGATTCTGTTGCTTGATTTTAGAATATTAGACCATCCTTGAATTCCATTGAGATGTGTTTTGTTTGTCTGTTATTTGTGGTAAAATACACATGACAAAATTTACCATTTTAACTATTTTTAATTAGTTAAATTCAGTGCCATTAAGTATATTTACAATGTTAGGGAATCATTACAACTATCTATTTCTAAAAGATATTTTTTCATACCAAAGAGAAATTATACATTAAACAGTAACTTTGCATTCTCCCTCCCCAGACCCTGTTAACATCTACTCTTCTCTGTGTGTCTATTAATTTGCCAATTCTGAGAGGTGGAGAAAATGGCAGCTGAATAGGCAGATGTGTTGTGCACCTCGTCTCAGGGCCAAACTAGGAATACAACTAAATCAGTGAACACCCAACTAGAATTAACAAGTTAGACACAGCTGAGGAGACAATTTACAATAAAGAAAGGCAGAGGACACCTGGAGATAGGTAAGAATGGGAATCGAGATGGGAGGCTAGCCAATGGGCCAAGAGGGTGATAAGAAAGCTGTGTTGCACCAAAGCTGCATCCCTTGGCAACAAGTGGAACATCCAACTGTTAAAAGGAAAAGCCACAGGGCTGCTGGTTGCCGGGGAATCTAGACTCAAGACCATAGCCAAGACAGGCTAGGTAGTGAAAAGGCAGCCAAGCAGCACAGAGCTGGGAAGAGACAAACCTCATTCTGTTTTGGTTTGTTTGGTCTTTGCTTTTATTCTCTAAATCTATAACAAAGGACTTTTCAATTGCAAATACTTGCCCAAGACTTTGGAGCAGAAAAAGAGGCACAGACTTGAGTTGCCTGAGGAGAGACAGGGAAAGGAAGCCAGTTTTGCTCAGTGGGTAGAGCATCGGTCTGTGGACTGAAGAGTCCCAGGTTCGATTCTGGTCAAAGGCACATGCCCAGGTTGCAGGCTTAATCCCTCATGAGGGCATGCAGGAGGAAGCTAATCAATGATGCTCATCATTGATGTTTCTATCTGTCTCTCCCTCTCCCTCTCTGAAATCAATAAAAATATATTTTAAAAATTTTCTAGACAAAAAATCAACAAGGCAACAGCAATCCTAAATAACAGATAGAACTAATTGACATCTTCAACCCAAAGCTACAGAATATTCATTATTTTTAAGTGCACATGGGACATTTTCAAAGATAGACCACATGTGTTAGGACATAAGCTAAGTCTCTACAAATTCAAGAAGATTGAAATCATCTCAAGCATCTTATCAGACCACAATGAAATTAGAAATCAGCTACAATAAAAATGCTCAAAAAGCCATCAAATACATGGAGGCTAAACAGTATACCTTAAATAATGAGTGGGTTACCAAAGAGATCAAAAAATAAATAAATAAAATCCTGGAAACAAATTAAAATAAACACACAACAATTCAAAACCAATAAGAAACATTGAAAAGAGTCCTAAAAAGTTCATAGCACTACAGGCTAACCTAAATACACACACACACACACACACACACACACAAACAAACAAATAAACAACAAGAAAAACTGGTAAAAAGTTATTGAAAACTACAACTTAAAGAATTAAAGAACAAGGAGAAACAAGATGGCGGCATAGGGTAGACACCGTATATGCAGCTGTGAACAACTATTTCAGAAAAACCACGAAAAGAACACACGGACACCACTCGCACCCACAGGACGGCTGGCTGAGTGAAAATCCTACAACTAGAGAAGAGTCTGAGACTCAGAGGAGTGGCAGAAGCAAAGCACAGAGGTACGGAGGCGCGTGCACAGGCTTGGAGAAGGCCTGGTACTGGAGGTCGCGGTTCTTTTCCAAAACGGAGAGAGCCACAAGCTCCCAGCGGCTCTGAACTCCAGTTCTCCGCCCCGCCCGGCAAACTCCCCGAGGCCCCGCCCCTCCCAAGTTCGTCAGAGGCTTCTGCAGCAACACCTCCTTAAAGATACAGGAGCCAGCCTCACCCAGTGGCCAGAGAGTGACTAACCTAAACAAAACAGATCCACAAGGAACACACTCGGGGCAGATGCAGTGAGCATAAAAGCTCCACTGAAACAACTCTTGCTCCATAAGGGTGTCTCCAGCACAGAAGTTCTCACACTGTAGACACAGCTGACTCTCGTAACCAAGTAGCTTAGAGGTTAATCCCTCGCAGTGATCGCCTAAATCAGAAAGGGAAGCAGCCAAAATGAGGAGACGAAACAGGTCACAAATGACAGAGATGGAGGAAAGAAAACGACAGGATATAGAGTTCAAAACCACGGTTATTAGGTTTTTTAAGAAAATGCTAGAGACTGCCGATAAATTTAATGAGACCCTCAAGGATATGATAAAGGACCAACTAGAAATGAATCATACACTGACTGAAATGAAGAATATTATGCAGACATCCAACAGCAGA
>PVJC01051359.1:0-11491 GCA_004026665.1 Murina feae
AAAACCCTTTCACATTTCATGTCATACTGGTTTGTTGGTATGAACTCCTTTAGCTTTTTCTTGTCTGAAAAGCTTTATCTATCCTTTGATTCTAAATGATAGCTTTGCTGGGTAGAGTAATCTTGCCTGCAGGTCCATGCTTTTCAGCACTTTGAATACTTCTGGCCTGCAAAGTTTCTATTGAGAAATCAGCAGACAGTTTTATGGGAACTCCCTTGTAGGTAACAAATTGCTTTTCTCTTGCTGCTTTTAAGATTCTTTCTTTGTCTTTAAACTTTTGCATTTTAATTATGCTGTGTCTTGGTGTGGGCCTCTTTGTCATCTTGTTTGGGACTCTCTGGGCTTATATGTCTAATTATTTCACTAGGTTAGGGACATTTTCTGTCATTATTTTTTTCAAATAGGTTTTCAATTTCTTACTCTCTTTCTTCTCCTTCTAACACCACCATGATGTGAATGTCAATACAACTGAAGTTGTCCCAGAGGCTCCTTATACTATCCTCAATTTTTAAAATCCTTTTTTATTTTTGTTATTCTGATTAGGTGTTATTTTGCTTTCTTATATTTCAAATTTCTGTTTTGATTTTCAGCTTCATATACTCTACTGTTGATTCTCTATAAATTATTCTTCATATCAGTTAGTGTATCTTTCATTTCTGACTGGTACTTTTTTATGCAGTTGAGGTTATCACTAAGTTCATTATACATCCTTATAACTAATGTTTTGAACTCTGCATCTAGTAGATTACTTATTTCCATTTTGTTTAGTTCTTTTTCTGGAGTTTTATTCTGTTCTTTCATTTGGGACGTGTTCCTTTGTCTTCTTATTTTGGCAGTCTCCCTGTTTTTGTTTCTATGTATTAGATAAAGCTGCTATGGCTCCCGGGCTTGGTAGAGTGGCCTTATGTATTAGATGTCTGTCAGATCCAGTGGCACAGCCTCTTCAATCACACAAGCTGGGCATTTGAGGAACACCCCCAATGTGTGGGCTGTGTACTCCCTTGATTGCTATTGGCATGTCATTGAGAGGGGTGTATGTCTAGGGCAGCCAGGAGGACCAGCCACCAGGGAGGATCAGCTGTGTAAGGGCCCACTTCACAGAGGACTTACTTCAGCAGGGCTCTGATGCCTGCTGACTCCTTTAGTGTGTAGCTTGTGGAGGTGGTTGGGTGGCATTTCAATGTGGCCTGAAGCTCTCTACTAAGTTTGCTGGTTCTGGGGTCTCCTGGGAGTTGCAGATCGAGGTCAACTACCACCTATGTTCTGCCCAGGGCCATCTGACATGAGTCACAAAGTGATTTTCAGATGGCTGCTACTTGGACTAGGTTTGGAGGTGCCCCAGTAAGGCCAAGCTGTGAACCAAGGCCAACTGCTTCTAATGCTGGGCCTGGGGCCAATTAGCTAGAGATACAAGGCACACTGAGGCCAGATGCTACTTGTTTGAGAGATTATAGAAAAATATAAAGCATGAGCCATTTGAATGGAAAAGCAACTGGAAACAGTTTGGATGAGTCCACAAGTTGGATGGGTTGGAGTGTCCAGGGGAACCACTGGGGTGCAGTGAACAGTGATAGACAGGTTGATATGGAGCTGGCCTGCTGGCTATGTGTGGGGAAGGCTCAGAAAAGGAACAATGGCTTCTGCCAGCACTTCTGTCTTGGAGAAAGCTGCCCCTCCAGCTCTCACCCTGATGCCAGATAATTCAGTTCCTCCCTGGTGTTCCTGGTGCCTTTTGAGCTGCTGCCCAATTGCTGGAGCTCAGAGGGACTAAGTCCAAGTAAGACATGAATGGGCTGTTTAAGAGGAACGCTTAGGACACTAGGAGCTCTTGGTCTTACTCAGCCACAATCCTGTTGGCTTTTATAACCAGAAGTCATGGGAACTTCTCTTGCTGGCACTGGAACCCTGGGCTTGGAAGGGCCTAGTTTGGGGCTGGGACCCCTCACTCCTCAGGAGGGGACTTTCCCAGTCAAGACATTTCTCCTGATTTTTACCTGTCACATGTGGGTGTAGAAACAGTCCATTTTGCATCCCCCCATCTTTTAATTTCAATGTGGCTTCTTCTTTAATCCCTAGTTGTATTCATTCAGCTAGACTTTAGGCAATTCTGAATGATGGCTGTTCTGTAGTTTAGTTGTAATTTTGATGTCACATGCTTTTTATTTTATTATTTTTTAGATAAATGTGTGTTCTTTCAATATCTATCTCCCACTAGCTTTCCATTCTTGAAATTTGTCGTTTGCTAAGTCAAGTCATCTCTGCTCATTGCTATAATCTGTTTTGGTACATTCTGTTACTTGTGACAGGAAAAAAACAATTGAATAGAATTTAGTTGTTTATCTCTGCAGGGACCTTGGATGCACCAAGGACTACAGTGTGAACTGGCAAGATGAAAACGACTCACTGAATATCCCAGGAGACTTTCTATGGAGGCTCCTTGCTTCTGCTGACAGCTGATATGATAGAAGGTGAACAGGAGGTGGTGATTTACTGTGAGCTTAGCGGGGAGCTTAATTTTCACTTCTTCATAGAAGTCTGGAGACCTGTTTCAAAAGCACATTATACACATATAACTTTTAGCAAGAATGATGACTTCTCTGACTATACATTGTAATGCAACAGACTCTTTACTTCTCAGAATCTGTCTGCTTGGTGTTTTGCTTTTCATTTTGCAGCATTCTGCTCCTAGGCTAAAAATCCTTGAGACCAAGCTTATGTCACTAGATACACTTCACTTACATAAGGGCCCTTAGAAATGAAAGACTTTGGGGATGGGGGTGGGGGATTTCCATGCACAATGGAAAAATCCAACAACTTAATTGGAAAAGGGGACGAGGTTCAATGCCCTGCTGTGACCTCATTTCCTGTTTCTCCCCTAAGAACAGAGATAGGCACATCAAAGGATTTTGGAGAAACAAATGAAAGAAGCAGGAGGAAAAGGAACCTGATTTTGCTAAATTACAAAGGCCCAGATACCTTACAAAGGGCTTCATGTACCTTACTCGCTTACTCCTCAACCCAATCCAGGCACGAGGGTTTAAAGGAAGAGTTAAACGGGCCAAGTCTGTTTGACCCTGTACAGATTTCCCTCTTCTACCTGTAAAACGGAATAACTTACACCCTATTTTAGAATTCAATTTACCCACATAATAACGAGCGCTCCATTTCCTCTTTGGTCAACTTAATTTTTCTTAAACTTGGTCGTGGTGTAGGTGTGGAGTGGCGTAGACAAGGAGACAAGAGCTCGATTTTGTTTCTGGCCCCCTCCAGTTTTTAAAAGCAAGTTAAGAAATGTATTTATTTAACACCATGAAACTTCTCTGTATCATACTAGGTAGAAGGCTCCAGAAAATCAAAACACTATGAGATTCTTGAGGATATGTTCTTCTCTCAATCTTAGTTAATGGCAAAAATTGTGCATCTGCAACACAGAATCATGTAACAGAATTTCCTCTGTCCCAGAATTATAAAAACCACTGGAAGGAATCACCTTGGGGATTTAGAAAAGTCACCAAATAATGAAACAATCTTGACATATGTTTAGAACTCTGCAATGCACTTACTTATTATGGTATGTGACAGCTGTGTACACTTCCTGCAGAAATTCAGGCCCATTGGATTTTCCAAAGATGACCTATTGACCAATATAGAAAGGACCAGATTAACCGTGATATTTGGGAATATGAACCCAACCATCATCAGCCAAATAGGACGCTCTGTGCTCATACGGCTATACTGTGTAAGTTAAGAGTTCTGTTCTCATATGGCTATACTGTGTAAGTTAAGAGTTCTGTTCTCATACGGCTATACTGTGTAAGTTAAGAGTGCTGAGTTCTACAACCAGCTCAACCGCATGGATGCAAAATAACTGGCTATGAAGGGTAAAGTGAGGCCCCAAGGGCCACAGGTTTGTGAGACTGGGAAACCAGTGCCTTATCCACTCTGCCTCACTGCCCAGAGGCCTATATTTTTGGGTAAAGTCACATCAGTTAAAGATCGCTGGTCGTGGCCTCTTTTCCCTCCGAAGACATGGGCCTGGTCACTAGGGTGATCAGGACCTTCCCTGTCCACATGTTTGGGCTATTTAGAAAGAGACACCTCTTGGGCTTCATTCAGCCTTAAGGGTTATATGACTTGTCAAGTGGATTCACCTCTGGACAGAAAAAAAAGGGCCCTTTTTACTAGCTGCAATAATCCCTTGGGGATTAGAGAACAGGCTGGAGTTTGGCCCCCACTCATCCCTGGCTGGGCACTTGGTTCCATTCAGGATCTGCATAGCCATTCCTAGCAGCTCTGGTGGACTTGCCATGCGCCAAAGAAGAGAGAATTGGGGGAGTCCTCCTCTAGGATTTCTTTCCTACCAGTGCAAGAGAAGGCCTTGCATCAGGAAAGTAGGTGAGGCATTAGGAGGACAGTTAAAAAAATAAAAAAAATATTTGGAGAATGGAAGTCCCCCCCAAAATTATTTCAGTAGAAAGATTCAGTAATTGAATTCTATGACTTATAGAAAATAGAAACAGCTAACAGCATTCGCAGCAGATAATTTAAAAAATACAAATTCTGGCATTTTAGTTTTCTTAGAGAATACTGCGTTATATATTTATTACTTGATTTATACTTTGCCTCAGGATGAAGATCCAGTCCCAGAAGGTGTTGAGGTGGCATGTGTTTATTATTCATTGGCATGCTTCACATCTCTCTTGATGTGGACTGGATGTGCGTAGCTGTATGCTGCAGTGCACATCTGGAAGTGCAGCAAACACAGCGGACACACTGGGCCTGTCTGTCTGCGTCTCATGCTGTGAGGGTGGCATGGACTTTGTATTTTTCAGTCCTCTGATATGTCCAAATTCCATAGCTCCTTATGGAATAAGTTAGGAAAGAGACTTGCAATGTAGACTGACCCTGTTTCTCCATCACCATGTTGTGACCAATACTGGACTAGCCACTAGGGCTTCTGCACATGCTGAGTAGCGCTGTCCTGAATAGACAGACATACTCGGCATGTTCATGAGACCTGGGTTCTGTCTGCGTGACTGGACAAGGGAAGTTCAGCACCCCCTGGTTTGAGACAAATGTTTACTTCTGTCTTTACCGGCATAGCATTGCTCGGATCCTCTCCACACATGAACTGGATCTTGATTGTAATGTTCCGGGCAGATGCTAGCTTGTTAGTGAAGTTCAGCCTCTGTGGGTAGACATAGAGAAGGTTTCTGGAAAAGAGAAGACCGAGAACCAGTGAATAAGATCTAGAGCTTGTTTTAACCAATCAAGAGGAGACTTTTCTGAAGGAGGTTTTCCTTTCAGAAGTGATTTTTGGAGGAGTGAGTGAGATACTGCTGCTTCCTCCTCCTCAGCAGCAGTCATCTGATAATAACCAACAGTGTTCTTTTGTTACCTGTAAAGATGTGTCTGCTACAGCTGAGAGAGTCTTTTTAAAAATATATATTTTATTGATTTTTTACAGAGAGGAAGGGAGAGGGATAGAGAGCTAGAAACATTGATGAGAGAGAAACATCCATCAGCTGCCTCTTGCACACCCCCTACTGGGGATGTGCTGCAACCAAGGGACACGCCCTTGACCAGAATCGAACCTGGGACCCTTGAGTCCGCAGGCTGACGCTCTATCCACTGAGCCAAACCGGTTAGGGCCTGGGAGAGTCTTAAGGTCCTGGGTGTGTTTCAGGTTTCTTCGGATATTATTCCCAGAAGCGGAACCTCTGGGTCATCAATCAGCTCTTTTTTGCGAAAGACCATCTCCATGTGGCAGGGAGAGCTGGTGTGGGTTAATCCGCCCTTGAGCTCTGAGTTCTGTGCCACATCCTGGGAGCTTTGTTCACCTGGATGTGCTCAATGACCAGAGAACTGACATCTAAATCCTGAAGTTCAGCACTACTTGCTGCATTTTTAAGCACTCGAGGCAAAAATCCAGCACTCGTTTTGGGTCACTGACACTGCATCCAGCCCCACTGTTTGGCCTGGACTCCCCTCCTGGACCCCAGCTCTGCCATTGTAACAATGGAACAGCACACATTGCTTCTGGAAAGTGACAGCCTTCACATACTTGGTGGCTTTTCAGAGATGCAAACCCTTGATGGCCTGGGAAGTTTCATGTGTGTTCTTAAAGTGAACACAAAGATCTGAATCTCTTTGATTTGCATGATTTTGTGGGGTTTTCTGGGTCAAGTGAATAGAGAACCATTCTCAGAGATCACCTCAGGCTGCTTATGGGAAGAGCAAATATTCTTAATAAACCTGATTTTAATGGATACATGATATACCATGTTATGAATGTGCCATGACTTACATTAGTCTCCAAGAATAAGCATTTAGATGATTTTCTTTTTTTAATATTATAAAGCAGTGATGTATGTATGTATTGCCCTTCGGCAATGCAGTGTACTTTGGGAAGAATCCCTTTTCGTTCTATATAGTTCTTCATCTTTGAATTAATTGGACAGACACCAATCAACCTTTCTTTATGCTGCGCTTGAAGAAATAATGAGCCCGAGTTTGTAAAATGCTTTGAAGTAGCTAGATGAAAGGGTCTGTGTAAATCACAACAGTAATAGCCCTGCCAGACTGGTTAAGCAAGTTAGCTGTCACTACACTCCTCTCCTACATTCCAACATAGGGCCACCACCCACGTGCCTCACACATCCCCCAGCACTGGTCAACAATTTTGCACATTGCTTTCAAAGGGGTTGCTGACCCCTACGTGTAAAGAACATCACCGTGGGCATCACAGTGTCCTGCCTGGTACTGAATACACTGTCCACAGAGTACAGAGCTAAGGGAAACCGAGAGAATTTAGTCCAACATCCCTTTCTGCGAGGCTAGACTCTCAGGGAGGTTAAATAACTTGGCCTAAACATTTTTTTTTTTTAAAGAAGATGCATTTTCCAATGTTCGTCCTATTTCTTAATGGCAAATATACCAAGTGACATGTTCTGTTAAATCTGCATGCTTTTAAAGAAATGAGTATTAAAAAAAAAAAATAATGTTTTCTATTGGGAGGGAAGACCTGCCTGCATGGTCAATAACCCTACACCAGATAAGAGTAATTATTAACAAACCGATAAACAGGTGCGCCTAATATATATGTGGTAAATTAAGTGTCTCATATTACCTAGAGAAAATCCTGAGAATTATATAATGATTTTTGAGAGGATAGCCCATAACCAAAACAGGAATCACTTCATATAGCAAAATTATCTTGAAAACTCTTTTAGTACCTAAAGGCCCAGCGTATGTGCAAGGCATTTAGTTTAATCTCTTGCCCCAAGAAAGATGGTTTTCTTCAGTCATATGCATCACAACAAAGAACAGGACATTTGGTATTCATCAATGACGTTCTTCCAGAGCTGCTTCAAACGGCTTCTCTCCATTACAAATTGTTTTTGGAAACTTCAAATTCTTTCCACTGATTCAGCCATAGCCTCTCAACTAATTTATAAACTGCTGTGATTTAGCAGCTGCAGGATGTTAGAGGATAATGTGGAATTTCGTCATTCTTAGAGCAAACTCTTTCGCTCTTTACTGTCTTGGGACCATCTTCTACTTTCTTTGCTGAAAACAGGTTCCCTCAAGGGACCCTGAAATCTTTCAAAGCCACAATGCAAAAAACGTCAGTGTGGCTTCTCCTCGGTTTAGCCTATTCTTTATCCAGTGCAAGGAGACAAAGAGAAAGACATGCCCCTGTCCCCTATTTCCAAGACGACATCAATATCCTCTCTCAGGGGCTTCTACAGCTTGGAGTGGAGCTCAAGATGCAAGTGAGCTACAGCAGAAATCACACTGGCCACCTGTTTAAACAAATGGACGCTCTGAATACCTCTTTAGTTGAGCTTCTAACTCAAGCCAGCCAGCAGGAGAGAAAGAAAGAGGACCTGGAGAGGAGAGCTGAGCAGCTCGACAAGAGGAATGAAGACCTCCATCAGCTGGTTGCTGAACTCCAGCATCAGATGGTTGCAGGGATAAAGGACAGAGAGAAATTCAGTGAGAGGCTAAACTTGCTGGAGCCGAAGATGGAGGGCGTTGTGTTCTTCAAGGCAGGTGGGCTTTCTCTGACAGAAGTGACGGATGACATTATGGTGAGTAGATCATTGTTGGTAATTTTAGTTGACCATTATTTTATTGAAAATAAAATGATTTAATACTATTTTTTATAATTTTAAGTAGAAATACTATTCTGTTGGAAAATAGACCCCCAAGTCAGATTCATAAAGTTGGAATAATTTCGCTGTGAGAAAGCCTGGGTAAGAAGAGTGATGGTGCAGATTAACCCTAGTGATGCAAATGCTAATGTATCTGCCATTGCTGGTAAAGGCAACTGAAACCATGTTTGAATTAAAAATATATATTTATTTATGCCCTAACGGGTTTGGCTTAGTGGATAGAGCGTTGGCCTGTGGACTGAAAGGTCCTGGGTTCAATTCTGGTCAAGGGCATGTACCTTGGTTGCGGGCACATCCGCAGTAGGAGGTGTGCAGGAGGCAGATGATCGATGTTCCTCTCTCATCGATGTTTCTAATTCTCTATCCCTCTCCCTTCCTCTCTGTAAAAAAATCAATAAAATTAAAAAAAAAATTTGTGTCATTTGCTCCCAAGGAGTGGGTGGAGGAACACTCGATTATGTAATAAAGCAAGAAGCTAGCTTTCTATTCTCTGAGAACATTTTATGTACCCGGCCTTGGGATTCCCAGAGAGCCAAAGGAGTAACAGTAGTTGTTCAAAATCAAACAATCCTTGGTGCTTCTTATACATCTACTTGAAAGTGAGACTGAAGTGAATCAAATGGCTTGTACTCAGAATGCTGAGTGAAAATTCAGGATATAAAATGTTATCTATGACAGGGCTTGCATATTTAATATTCAAAAATTAAATATGCATGAAGGGGTTAGGGCTAGAAGATGATATGGAGAAATGAAGAAAGTAAATATGATTTTTGAATGAACTTAATGTCAATTTTGGTTTTCTTTCTCTTATTTCAATACAAAAGCTATAATGGGTACTAATATCAAATATGTACTTTTTAAAAGACAAAACAAAAAATTGCTGATTCTGCGGCTTAGGGTATCTCTACAGTCTTTTGAATGTCAGTAATGCCTGTAATTTAAGCTACTGTTATCCCAGATGGGATAGATGGGTTTATATGGAGACCTGGGAGTAGTGGCCCTTACCAAATAAGATAATAAGTGGAACAGTCCTTTAAAAAAATCACAAAATCCTCTACAAATGTGGTGGACAAATCAATTTCCTCACCTGTAATAAAAAGACTGGAGTTAAGTTTCAATTCAATGATACCTGACAAGTGCTTTGCTGTAAACTGCAAAAATATGACACCCACCCTAACCGGTTTGGCTCGGTGGATAGAACGTCAGCCTGCAGACTGAAAGGTCCCAGGTTCGATTCTGGTCAAGGGCATGTACCTTGGTTGCGGGCACATCCCCAGTGGGGGGTGTGTAGGAGGCAGCTGATCGATGTTTCTCTTTCATTGATGTTTCTAACTCTCTCTCCCTCTCCCTTCCTCTCTGTAAAAAATCAATAAAATATATTAAAAAAATATGACACCCATGAAGATTATCTACTTATCAGGAAACAGCTGAGTGAACTTCAAAATACAACTCTAAACAGTCTACAGGACTATGAGATAATATATGTCACTTAGGGAACCCATCAGTCTCTCTGGGTTTCTCTCTCCATCTTTCAGGCTCTTTCTGTCTCTGTCTCTTTATGTCTGTCTGCCTTTAATCTGTGCATGTGTGTCTCTCTCTTTCTGTCTCCTCCAGTCTCTCTTTTTCTCTGTTACACCCTCTCTCCTCCTCACAGCCCCTCAGAAAAATGACAAAATGCTCTTTTTGAGTCTTTTTTGACTAGTTCCATCTAATCACTAAAATCCATTTCCTAACAAGCCTGTGTGTTTGATGATTTCCTGCTGTGATCTGGGACTGAGTTGTGAGCAGGGCCTTAGTTCTCAGGATGCTAAGCACAGAGCCTAATATCTATGAACATTTTAGGGTTCTACAAAAATGTCTGTGCATTCAAAAGTAATCAGCTCCAAAATACAAAAAGTAAAAGCTCAAAACCAAAACTAATGCATTTTACATTAAATGCTTACCAACTGCAACATTTTCTCAGTTAGTCCACAACAACTCTACTGAAGTTAACCTACAGGTTACTTCCTCCTACTTTCTCCTACTTTGCAGACTGCTATAAAGTTCTATATAAAGTATACTGTATATTACAAATGAGAAGGTGGGTGCACCTAATACGTTTTAAATGATGTGGTCAGGTGCTTTGGGGGGGTGGTTCTTAAAAAGGTTCTTGGATACAGATATTAGGAAGGGAAAGGACAAAATACCAAGAAATTGGTTTTTCTATTTTATTAGTTTTCTTCTAGCTTGATGGTTTTATAGCGACCACTAGCAATATGCACTGGGGCAGTGGTTCTCAATCTGTGGGTCGTGACCCCTTTGGTGGTCAAGCGACCCTTTCACAGGGGTCGCCTAAGACCATCCTGCATATCAGTATTTACATTACAATTCATAACAGTAGCAATGTTCAGTTATGAAGTAGCAACGAAAATAATTTTATGGCTGAGTCACAACATGAGGAACTGTATTCAAAGGGCCAGAAGGTTGAGAACCACCACTACTTCACTGGGGTGAAGTAGACTAGCTAGGCAATTAGCACCTGGCTCTCTGCTGGACCTGCTGAAACAACTTTATATATATACTAGGGGCCCGGTGCACAAAAATTTGTGCACTCGGGGTGGACGGAGTCCCTCAGCCCGGCCTGTGCCCTCTCACAGTCTGGGACCCCTCAGTGGATGTCCTATGATGGCCCCAGTCTGCCAGGCGCCTTGTGTGTGTATGTGTGTGTGTGTGTCACCACTGGAGACCTGCCCCCAGCCGCATCTGAGGCTCGGAGCAGTCCTCCTGTGTGTGTCTACCTGCCGGGGGCCTGTCCTCAGGCACACCATCAAGGCTTGGAGCAGGCACCCCCTCTATGTTGATCTCTCAGACTCTTGCCCTCCCCTGCATGTTGTTCTCTTTTTTGAGCTGTAGCCAGGGCTGGGTGCTGCCTGCCTCCCAAGCTTGCCTACTGCCCATCTTCCTCCAGCCACCAGAAAGCAGGGAAAACTCCGCCTCGTGGTCAGGCCAGCCTTTTCCTGCTCCCTAATCCTCGGAAGGGACCTGGGAAGCCGCCAAGAAGGCCGCCAACTCTTTCCCACTCATCCGTCCCCTGCTACCTTCCTTTCCCACTTCCCTGTGCCGCCAAGGAGTCTGGGGAGCTGCCAAGCAGGACCCCGCCCCTGCAGCCTTGCTTTCCCGCTCCCCGATGCCCTGCAAAGGGCCTGGGCAGCCACCAAGCAGGTCGCCGACCCCCTGCCACCTCTTTCCCACTCCCTGGCCTGCCACCTTGCTTTCCCACTTCCTGGTGCCCTGCAAGGGGCCTGGGAAGCCCACCAAGAAGGCCACTGACCCCC
>PVJC01051360.1:0-11487 GCA_004026665.1 Murina feae
GCAGTCTCTAGAAAATTCTTGAAAAACCTAATAACCGTGGTTTTGAACTCTATATCCTGTCGTTTTCTTTCCTCCATTTCTGTCATTTGTGATCTGTTTCTTTGTCTCCGCATTTTGGCTGCTTCCCTTTCTGAGTTAGATGATCACTGAGAGGAATTAACCTCTAAGCCACTTGGTTATGAGAGTGAGCTGTGTCTACAGTGAGAGAACTTCTGTGCTGGAGACACACTTATGGGGCAAGAGTTGTTTCAGTGGGGCTTTTGTGCTCACTGCATCTGCCCCCGATGTGTTCCTTGTGGATCTGAGTTTTATTTAGGATGGTCCCACTCTGGCCACTGGGTGAGGCTGGCTCTGGTATCTTTAAGGAGGTATTGATTTAGCCTTTGCCTTAGGCTACTCAGCCTTTTATATGCAAAAGCCTCTGGTGCAGCTTGGGAGGGGCGGGGCCTCAGGGAGTCTGCAGGGCAGGGTGGAGCAAATAGCTATGGCCACTTCTCAGCCCTGCGCTAAGAGACACGGGGTCTCTGTGTCCCACGGTAATTGCTGCAAGCAACGCTGAGAGAAACCCGTTTTGGATTTCCTCCTAGTGCCAGTCAGTCCCCCCTTTCCGGGTGTGTGTGTGTCTGGGTCCTCAGAAACTCGCCTGAAACTGGAGTTCAGAGCCACCGGGAGCTTGTGGTTCCCTCCGGTTTGAAAAAGAACCGTGTCCTCCGGTGCCAGCCCTCTCCCTGAGCCCCGAGCCCCATGCTTGCGCCTCCGTACCTCTGTACTTTGCTTCCGCCACTCCTCTGAGTCTCAGACTCTTCCTAGTTGTAGAATTTTCACCCAGCCAGCCTTCCTGTGGGTGTGAGTGGTGTCCGTGTTTTCTTTTCGTGGTTATTCTGAAATAGTTGTTCACGGCTGCATTTATGGTATTTACCTTATGCCGCCATCTTGCTATCCTCTGAATATATTTAAATTAAGTTCCTCTAAAAATAAGACTCTCGCCTGCTTGCTGTGCTTATCAGGAAAGTGCACTTTGGAGAACAGAAACATTAAGCAGAAACGCAAGGATTTTAAAAAGGGACATATATGTGTTAAGCCAAGAGGCGACATTTACACAGGTGAGTCTTTTCCAGTCTTGGTACACCTTGATGCGTTTCTAAATGAGATGTCTGTTTTTTGTTTGTTTGTTTTTTGTTTTTTAATAGCTATGGAACCCAGGTATGAGAGAGAATGTTTCATCAAAGGTTGAACATCAAGATAAAGGCAGAGCCTTAACTGGTTTGGCTCAGTGGATAGAGTGTCGGCCTAAAGGGTCCCGGGTTTGATTCTGGTCAAGGGCTATACCTTGGTTGTGGGCTTGATCCCCAGTAGGGGATGTGAAGGAGGCGGCTGATCCATGTTTCTTTCTCTTTGATGGTTCTTTCTATTTCTCTCCCTTCTTCTCTGTAAAATAAATAATATACTTAAAAATTAAAAAGATAGACGCTCAGCCCAGTCCCAATTTTTATCAGTAGTCCCCAAAGATCCTCCCTCTTCCTCTCAGATGATGACTGCCTCCTATTTCATAAATAATATTAATAATAATAATTGAGGCCACCCATTATTAATTGCTCCAAACACCATCTCTATCCCTCACCCCCACCACGTGCACAATTTCAGAAGGTGAGGGCTCCTCCCTCCTTGTCAGGGCCAATCTGCCCTGCTCCTTTGGTTCCACTCACTCTCTACAAGCATCCCTTAACTTGCATCTCTTTACCACCTCATTCTGATCAGTCCATAAACTCAAGTCTGTTCCACTCATAACAAGAGACCCTCCCTGAATTCTGCTTCCTCCAATAGCTGTTGCATCTCCCTCCTTTCCCCTCTGGGACAAGTCTTTATAATTGCCTACCTTCTCTGCTTCCTTATTTTCCATTTATGCCTCACTGCCTGCTTCTGCCCAAGTGACCAGGGGCCTCTGGTTCTCCAATATGAGAGGCACTTTTCTGACCTCTCTGGACCACCTTGCTGCCATCCACACTGCAGACCACTTGGCCCTTGCAGCCTGACTCCCCTGGCCTCTGACACTGCTCCTGAGTTTCTCCTTATGCCTCCTTGCACCTTCTTCAATTCCTCTCTGGACGCCTCCATCTCTGCCTGGTTCTATTATTCTTTTGAAAGTTGAAAAGTGTGAACCCTTTTTCCAGATAAAAAGAGCCCACATCCTGTATAGACCGTACTACCATCTGCCACAAACAACCCTGAAGTCTTAGTGGATTAGCACAACCATGGTCGATTTCTTTCTCTTGCTCTCTTTTAAAATATATTTTTATTAATTTTAGAGAGGAAGGGAGAGGAAGAGAGAGATACAAACGTGAATGATGAAAGGAAATCATTGATGGACTGCCTCCTGCACACCCCCCTACTGGGGATCGAGCCCATAACCCAGATATGTGCCCTGTGCAGGAATTGAACCGTGACCTCCTACTTCATAGGTTGACACTCAACCACTGAGCCAAACCAGCTAGGGCCAGGGTCAGTTTCTTGATTGGACAAAGTGCAGTGTGGCTGTTCTCCCAGGCCTCTCTCCTCTTGCGTTACACAGGGACCCACCTTCTGCCCAGCTGTGCTCAAACAACACTATACATATCTGTTTCCAGTGTTTATTACACACACAGCTCTGTGGACATCATGCCCGACTCAGGACCCTTCTGCTCTGCCTAGATTACTCTCGCTTCTTACAGACATCATCTATGCAACATCATGTTTCCACAGAAGTTTCTCCCACCACCCTTTACTGCGAGGAACACCTCCAGCTCTCCCTGCCTCAGATCCACATGTGACTTGGCTGCAGCATCCTGGCTGGTCAGCCCTGGTCTGCCCAGGGAAGCGGCAGGAATCTCTTCCCAACTGATGTCTCCGTGAAACACAGACCCTGGACTGTGCAGAAACCGTCAACATAGAAAGAAAAGGTAACTACTTGCTTTAAAGTTTCTCTCCTCCTGCCATTGCCACCTCTCACCTGCCACCCTGGGCCATTTCCAGCATGCCTCCCCCACCAGCTCCTGCTTAGACCCATGCTTACCTTCATGACACATGGGCAGCTGACTCAGGATCGTGTTTATTGTTTCCCTTGGGTTGGCTTCATGAGCGATGAGAAACTCAACGCAGCAGACACTGAATGTCACATCCATGGAGGCCACACACCAGATGATTCTGAACTGGCATCTGACTACAAAAACGCCTGCTGCCAGTACTCTGCGGTGATAAGTACAAGGTTGGTTTCTTCTCAGAAGGCCCGTTGCATGTAACAACCCTTTCCCACTTTGCATGGGATGTCAGCCATGATTAGGGATGACTCAAATGGCCTCGGGGTCGCCACCACCCTCTGTCAGTGAGGCAAGAGGAGGGCAACCCAGCCCTCACTTTCCCTTTGCTACACTCTAGTCATGGAAGACCTCTTTGACAAATGACTTGAGTTCCCCCCAAAAGAACTTCTACATGTCCTAGCCAGTTTGGCTAAGTGGATAGAGCCTGCGGACTGAAGGGTCCCAGGTTCACTTCCGATCAAGGGCACATGCCCGGGTTGCAGGCTTGATCCTGTAGTAGGAGGCATGCAGGAGGCAGCCAACCAATGATTCTCTCTCGTCATTTCTCTCTTTCCCTCTCCCTTCCTCTCTGAAGTCAATAAAAATTGTGTGTGTGTGTGTGTGTGTGTGTTTTTTTAATAAAGAATGTTGACAGACTTCAATCACCCTTCCTCTCTTCCCTCCTCACTCTCCCACCCTAGGCAAGGCCAGCAGGGATCCGAGCAGGACCCCCTTGGTGTCTGGGAGGAGGAGGAGGTTTGAACCTGTCCCAAGCAAATCAATCTCTCTGCTTATTCCAGGAGAGCCACTCGCCTGCCCACTTCCCAGCATCTCCTCTCCTGCCCGGAATCTGGACCCTATCCTCAGCCCTTGTCTAGGCCCAGTGGCCTTGCAGCGTTTCAAGTTCCAAAATCACGCTGAGTCACTCCCACATCCCCTTTCACTCACCATCTAATCTCCTGACAGTAATGAGGACATCCTATGAGGACATCACTGGCCTGTTTGACTTTTCCCCACTCTCCCTGGCTTTGCCTATTCTAGAAGCTTCCGAACTCATCTTTTTTCTACTTGCACATCTCATCCAAGGAAGCCCCACCTGTTATCTTTTCTTCCTAATGAGCCCAGGATAGAACCTGCAGTCCACTCCACTCAAGTGGAATGTTCAAGACCCTTGCCCAAGGTTTTCTGACACACAGTTATTTCTTTTAATTCTCAAAACAAATGTATTCAGATTTAATAACAAATATGTGTGCTAGCGCTTCGGAAGAGGAGGTTCTGTCCTGACACCCAGCAAACAGTCATTTGTCTGAACCCCACAAAAGGTTGGGAATGACCACACCCATCCCTTCTCCGCCTGTGTCAAACTTGCTGTTCTTGATAAATATTAAAATGTAGCACAGTATTTGGCAGATGCAGCTATAACCTGATGAGCTTGACTGGTAAGTTCAACCCACTGTTAGGAAGAAATCAACATGTAATTAATCAAATAGCATGTAAAAGCCATGGCTAAGCTTCCCAAAACAGTTTTGGGTGTGGATCCCATCTCTACTTGTTGTGAGGAAAGAAAACAGCTTAATGACAACCACATCTTCTATATGAAGAGAGCACAGCAAGCAGCCACCCCCTTGAGTTCAGCAACATTCCCACGGTGGCCTTGAGTTTGGGAAAAGGAGGATTAAATCGCCCAACTGGCCATGTGTCTGTCTCAGCAATTCCACTTTGCCACTCAGTGATTTGGAAACATAATCCTAACTTTATGCAGATAATTCCTTCAGTTTAACTACCCACACTCAAAATTGTGGTTGAAAGAGTTCCTTATGTGGGAGTTTCAATAAAGTGTGATGCATCTATATGATGGACTACTAGGCAGACGTTAAAATGAATGAGGTAGCCCTAACAGGTTTGGCTCAGTGGATAGAGCATCGGCCTGTGGACTGAAAGGTCCCAGGTTTGATTCTGGTCAAGGGCGTGTACCTTGGTTGCGGCTAAGGGAGTGTGCAAGAGGCAGCTGATCGATGCTTCTCTCTCATCGATGTTTCTAACTCTCTATTCCTCTCCCTTCCTCTCTGTAAAAAAACAACAACAATAAAGTATATTTTTAAAAAATGAATGAGGTATATCTATATATGGTGACATGGAAAAATATTAGAAACTGCATAGTTCTATGTGAAATAGGTCACAGGAGCTCTAGACTAGAAAACCCTATGGAATTCTAGCAACACTTGACAAGGCAGGACTGCCAGATATTCTGCAGGCCTGTGAAGATAACCTATGATGTCACTCTACCTCCTCCAAAAGTTTACAAGAGGAACAGCTAGGTATCTTTTTCCAATCCCAGAAATAAGAGTGTAAGTGGTAGGAGAATTTCCTTTCCAATGATTCTGACCCTTTGAAACTCTGGGATTTTCAGTTGGCAGAAACTTGAGAATGTGTCACCTTGTAGTTTCAAAACCGCACAGGGAAAAGGCCATACTGATGCATCCAGTTCTCTTTCAGTGGTTTGGCTTCTTTAAGGTATACATTTTGTAATTAAGACATATATAGGTTACAAGCACCTCCTGACCCAGCACAACATAAACCATTCTCTCCCAGGTTCCTCCACCTCCTCACCCAACACCACACCCAGTTAGGCCATGAAACAGAGTAGGGTGGGAGTAACCTCATTAAAGATTTGGGATTATCGACTTGTCCTGTAGCCCCTGCCCTTGGCCCTTGGGGCATTGTGTCTATTCTCCGAGAGTTCTCCATCTCTTGGGACGCTTCATTCATTTGAGCCTTTAGACAGGGCTTCATGACCTGTCTCAGGTGTTAGCTTCTCCCATAGTCCTGCATATAATGATACAAATAACTCGATTACATAGTTTCTATATGCCAACCAGGAGAAAGGTAACATCCAGCTAATGGGTAAGATCTAGATGAGTGGCAGCTTTCCATAACAGCACAAAATGAGGTTTCTAGAAAGGTATTAATAACTAAGACTTGGTATAAAAATCAAAATGCTGAGCAAACCTGATGTATACTTATAATAGTGTGTAAACATAAATTGAGCAGGCAAATAATTACATAGGTTCTACTTTTTCTATGTTTGAAATGACTGCAGGGATAAAACACATAAGGTCCAGAGTGTTCACAGTTCCTGGGATTTTAGTTCTGTATGAAACTAAAAACACACAAGCATTGACCCAAGCAATTACACTCAATTAATATTTGACAAAGGAGGCAAGAGCATATAATGGAATTAAGACAGTCTCTTCAATAAATAGTGTTGGAAAAACTGGACAGATACTTGCAAAAAGATGAAACTAAACCACCCACTTACACCATACACAAAAATAAACTCAAAATGGATAAGAGACTTAAATGTAAGATGAGAAACCATAAAAATCTTAGAAGAAACCATAGGCAGCAAAATAGCAGACATTTGTCATAGCTCCTAGGGCAATGGAAACTAAGGAGAAAATAAACAAATAAGACTACATCAAAATAAAAAAGCTTCTGCACAGCAAAAGAAACCATCAACAAAACAACAAGAAAGCCCACTACATGGGAGAGCATGCAGTGTTATCTCCAATAAGAGTTTAATCTCCAAAATTTACAGTGAACACATACAACTTAACAATAGGAAAATAAATAATCCAATAAAAAATGGGCAAGGAATCTAAATAGACATTCAGAAAGCCAAGAGACATATGAAAACATGCTCAAAGTCACTAATCATCCTAGAGAGGCAAATCAAAACAACAATGAGGTACCACCTCACACCTGTAAGAATTGCTATCATCATCAAATCAACAAATGACAAGTGCTGGAGAGGATGTGGAGAAAGAGGAACCCTACTGCACTGCTGGTGGGAATGTAGACTGGTGCAGCCACTGTGGAGAACAGTATGGCGTTTCCTCAAAAATTTAAAAATAGAACTGCCTTTTGACCCAGTAATACCACTTCTAGGAATATATCCCAAGAAAACAAAACACCAATCAGAAAGGACATATGCACCCCTATGTTCATAGCAGCGCAATTCACAATAGCTAAGATTTAGAAACAGCCTAAGTGCCCATCAGCAGATGTGTGGATTAGAAAACTGTGGTACACAATGGAATACTTTGATGCTATAAAAAAAAAAAAAAGAAGGAATTCTTACCATTTGCAACAGCATGGATGGAACTGGACAGTATTATGCTAAGTGAAATAAACCAGCCAGTAAAAGAAAAATGCCACATGATCTCACTCATTTATGGATAATAAAGAACATTATAAACTGATGAACAAAAATAGATACAGAGGCAGATAAGCATTGAACAGGCTGTCAAACTAAAGTGGGAAGGCTGGGAAGGGTTGGGGAGGGAGGTAAGAGATCAACCAAAGGACTTGTATAGTATGCATGCATATAAGCATAACCGATGGACATAAGACACTGGGGGGAGGAGAGTGAGGGCATGTGCTGGGGGGTAGGGGAGGCTGGGGGAAGGTCAATGGGAGAAACAAAGGAGACATATGTACTACTATTTGTAATAATTTAAACAATAAAATTAAATAAAAAACATAAAACACTTTAGTATTAAAAAAAAATGAGTAGTGTCCTAAGTTGCTTCACATACTCCTAGTATTGCGGTAACTACATTCTTCTTAAGTTCCGCTATGGATCCGTTCGAGGTCACAGTGGTTGCATTGTGTGTAATAAGAAATCTCATGTTCTTGTATGTGACTTCACAGGAGCTGGGCAGTTCATGCTGTGATGGCTCTAACCCCTTGCAGACAGAAACAAGGACACAAGAGAGTTAAAGAAGAGAAAATTTTCCTCTGCCCCCACGGCAGGGAGTGTCAGTTAGAACAAGTGTTGCAAACCATTAGATAAGGATTATTGCCATTCCTGCAGAAACTTGCACTCTCCAAGGCATAGACCTCAGTTCCGCTGAAGAACAAGCTGTCCTTTGTGGTTACAGTGAGTAAAAGCTTGCTTAGCACCAAGGTCAGGGCTTTTGCAGGCGAGGCTTCCCCGCAAAGACGTGCCTGTGAAGGGCCTGGCCAGCTCAATAAATTCTCGCTTGCTGCTTAGGACCTAATTGGAGTCGGTGGTCTTACTCTCGCTAACTTGGTCTACAACAATGCGATCCATGATCGTTTAGTTAAAAAACACTCAATAGGGTGATGAAAGAATGTAAAAACTGAATACAGAAATGATGCACAGAAACTGAGCCCACTTCAGTCTACCCCCTCCCCGCCCTCCCCCGCCCCGGACATCCTCAGTGCTGCGAGTGCAGCTGGGAGTAATGGGAAGTGAAATGAATCTCCTAATAAGCAGCAGCAGTTCCTCGACCCGGTAATAATGAGGCCATAGGAAGGAAGGACACTGAGGGCCCCCATCCAGGCCTGAATTCTTGTAAAATGCTCCGCAGATGCCAGTCAACACTTCCATGTCCAGGGGAACCACTCACATAGGGGCTTCTTGGTGGAAGTAGAAGTGGGTTTCTACAGTCCAGGTGCCTGCACACAGGGCGTGCTGTGCCTGGCAATGATCTCCACTGCCCTTC
This sequence comes from Murina feae, assembly GCA_004026665.1. Lineage (NCBI taxonomy): Eukaryota > Metazoa > Chordata > Mammalia > Chiroptera > Vespertilionidae > Murina > Murina feae. The sequence goes on from PVJC01051360.1 coordinate 8,585, forward strand.
AGAAACTCCATAAATGTGTGGCCACAGGTAAGAACACCACAGAAAGAACCATGTTGACTCAATGAAGGTTGTGGCCTAGTCATACAACTGGTCCTGACAGCGGTGGTGGAGGCAGCCGTATGGCGGGGAGAGGCAGTGTGGAGTGTGTGTGTGTGTGTGTGTGTGTGTGTGTGGCGGGGTGGGGGGCGGGGTGAGGTAGTGGCTTTGCAGAAGGCGGCAGGGGCAGACTCTTGAGAAACAGAGTATGGAAGGAGAAGCAGGGGAAATGAATGCAAAGGAGAGAAAAAGTAAAGATGAGACCCAATAGGGAGTTGACAAACTTTTTCCGTGAGAGACCCAGAAAGTAAATATTTTAAGGCCTTGCGGACTGTAAGATCTCGACTGCTGTGGCAGCCGGAACCCAGCCAGAATCAATACCTACATGAATGTTTGTGGCTGGGTTCCAATAAAACTTTAAGGACACTGGGGAAAGTTTCATGGGTTTTAATAGTATAGTATTTTATTGATTGTTTGGTTAGTTTAAAAATAACAATAGCCTATTTAAAACTTGATTTTTAAATATATATATTTTTATTGATTTTTATAAGAGAGGAAGGAAGAGGGAGAGTGAGACAGAAACATCAATGATGAGAATCATTGATTAGCTGCCTCCTGCACACCCCACACTGGAGATCAAGCCCACAACCCGGGCATGTGCCCTGATTGGAAATTAAACCGTGACCTCCTGATTCATAGGTCAATGCTCAACCACTGAGCCACGCCAGTCAGGCAAAACTTGATTTTTATTTATTAGTCTCCAGCTTTCAACACGTTTCCCTAGCAAGCCATTCTGGGCTTCAAAGGGGACGGGCAAGGATGCTGAGTTGACTCACTCCTGGCAAAGGAGGAGCCAGGGTGCTGCCAAGAGTCCTTTGAAGTGCTTTTGGTTGGGGCAGGCAGATAGCCCTGGTTGGTGCTCCTGTCTTCTGACGTGTGGCTATAAATCACCTGCTGAAGCTTGGGCTTTTACCAAGACCCATAGGCATCCAGGTGTTTGCTTTCACTGGCCTGCTTTACGAGAAGAGAAACCTTCTCCTAAATAGAGGCCCTGCTTTCTGGCATGATGCCTTCTCTCCCCAGTTCTGATGAGCTGATTTTCTTTGTGAATGGAAGAAAGGTAAGTTTACACAATGATTAATATGAATTTTTGCACACCAGAGACAAAAGCCAAGCTAATTTTTCACTACGTTGCCACTCCTTAATTAACCTCTGCCTTCTGTCTTTGTCAAGTCATATGTACTGATCTGAACTTGAGCATGGCTCATTCATTCAAGGTTTAGTGCAAAATTATGAAAGCATGGGGGCTTTTGCTTGTTCTGCACTTTTCTTTTGGACAGTAAGGAGCTTCCATTTGTATTTGTTGGATTACATAATGGGAGTGAGTTCTGACCCAGGTTATGAAAAACTATATTAGTGCTACCGGAGTTCACCGATGTTGTTTCAACAGAAGGCACATATGACATTAAGGATGCTGATAGCAAAGAATGATTTTGTTTTGCTTTCATACATCTACTCGGGCTGGTCAATTAGCCCAGAAACTGAAGCAGCTCTCCTGAGCCATGGGACAGCGAGGCTGCTGTGTCCATTGGGGAAGAACCTCAGTTGCAACTCGAATCTCAGTTGTCCTCAGGCCTGTGCTTGAATGAGCAAAATGAATAAATAAAATATTTGAGGTGCTTTAGGACAATCAGGTGTGGAAAAAAACTTATAAAATATTAACATAGAAAATTGTTTTGAAAAGTCATTTGGTGGTAAGGATTTTGCTTCCCACGCCTCAGTTGTACTGCATTACTGATGTTCTTCCCTAAAAGAGGAGACAGCTTTAATCATGGCGGACATTCTTGGGAATGTTGCCTGCCAAATAGCAGGGAAACAACATTTTTAGGAACTAATATGAACTAAAGAACAAAAAGTTGAAGAGAAAGAAAAGAACCAAGAAATAATCTGGGTTTAGCAATACTGCTTATCAATTGGTCAGGATCATGCATGACCTGAAGCCAACTGGCATGTCAAAAGAATAATTGCTGAGTGGACAATTCACAGGAATTCAAAAGCTAAGACCTTTTCTAAGTTCAAGGAAAACAGGGCTTTATTATTTTGCCTTTGCTGGTAAATAAAACCATTTATTCTTTAATAGCACATTAGAATGATTACTCCCTCTCCAGGTCTTCCAATCTTTTGAATTCATAGCTGATATTTTGGTATTTTTCCCTTTCTCTGTTTTACAAATTTCTAAGACAAGTTGTAAATGGCAAATAAAAGGAGGGAAATATACGCAATTCTTTGAAGAAATTGGGTTTGCTGTTATTTGTGTGGTTGGTCTTCTTCCCTTTAGACCCAGGAGCGCAGAGTTGAGCAAGCACATTCCTCCACCAATGGCACATCCTCATCACAGTCTGGACAAGGCTCTTCGTTTGCTTATATTATTTTCTTTTTTCTTTTCATTTCTTGTCTTCTCTATTTCCTTCTCCCAGACGCATCCACTCTTGTGCATTATAAACAGACATCCTTGTCAAATACTTTCAATATAGTCATTTAGAAAGATGTATCCTTAAAATATACACAGTTGATCCTTGAACAATACAGGTTTGAACTGGGCTGGTCCACCTATATGTGCTTTTTTTTTTCAATAAATATTTTCAATGTATTTTCCTTATGATTTTTTTAATAACATTTTCTCTAGCTTACTTTATTGTTAGAATACAATAGAAATATATATCCTATATAATAAAGATGTAATATGCAATTAACCCTCATGCCCTCACAAGATGGCTGTCTATAACCAGGCCAGCAGGGCAGTTAGTGAGGATCGACCAAATGACTGAACAAGCAGGCTGCATGGGGTGACCAGAATGGCGGGAGAG
>PVJC01051361.1:0-11485 GCA_004026665.1 Murina feae
TTTATTTATTTATTTATTTATTTATTTAAATTCTTTATTGTCTGAAGTATTATATGAGTGTCTTTTTTCCCCATTGACCTCTCCCCAAAGACGCACATGCCCCAACACATGCCCTCATCCCCCTACTGTCTGTGTCCATTGATTATGCTCATATGCAAGCATACAAGTCCTTTAGTTGATCTCTTACCCTTGACCCTCCCCTTCTCACATAGGTTGGACAGTCTGTTCAATGCTTCTATGTCTCTGGTTCTATTTTTGTTCATTAGTTTATGTTGTTTATTATATTCCACAAATAAGTGAGATCATGTTATATTTATCTTTCTCTGATTGGTTATTTTGATTAGCATAATACTCTCCAATTCAATCCATGCTATTGGAAATGGTAAGAATCCTCCTTTTTTTTACAGCAGCATAATATTCCATTGTGTAGATGTACCACAGTTTTATAATCCACTCGTCTACTGATGGGCACTTAGGCTGTTTCCAAATCTTAGCTATTGTAAATTGTGCTGCTATGAACATAGGGCTGCAAATATCCCTTCTGATTGGTGTTTCTGGTTTCTTGGGATTCATTCCTAGAAGTCAAATTATGGGTTCAAATAGGAGTTCCATTGTTAATTTTTTGAGGAAACTCCATACTGTTTTCCACAGTAGCTATACCTATCTGCATTCCCACCAACAGTGCAAGAGGGATCCTTTTTCTCCAGATCCTCTTCAGCATTTCTCATTTGTTGATTTATTGATGATAGCCATTCTGACAGGTGTGAGATGGTACTTCATTGTTGTTTTGATTTGCATCTCCCAGATGATTGGTGACTTTGAGCATGTTTTCATATGTCTCTCAGCCTTATATATGTCCTCTTTCAAAGAGTGTCTATTTAGGTCCTTTGCCCATTTTTTTATTGGATTTTTTATCTTTCTTTTGTTAAGTTGTATAAATTAACATCTAAAAATTTTGGAGATTAAAACCTCTCGGAGATTATAACATTGGCAAATATGTTCTCCCATGCATTGAACTTTCTTGTTGTTTTGTTGAAGGTTTCCTTTGCTGTGCAGAAGCTTTTTATTTTGATGTAGTACCATTTCCCATTTATTTATTTTCCTTTTAGTTTCAATTGCCCTAGGAGCTGTATCGGTAAAGATATTACTAAAACATATGTCTGCTATTTTGCTGCCTATGGCTTCTTCTAAGATATTTATGGTTTCCTATCTTACCTTTTAGTCTTTTATCTATTTTGAGTTTATTTTTGTGTATGGTGTAAGCTGGTGGTCTGGTTTCTTTCTTATTTATTTATTTTTTTTTTGCATCTATCTGTTCAGTTTTCCTAACATCATTTATTGGAGACTGTTTTGACTCCATTGTATGGTCTTTCCTCCTTTGTCAAGTATTAATTAGGCTTGGGTTGATTTCTGGGTTCTCTGTTCTGTTCCATTGGTCTATATGTCTGTTCTTGTGCCAGTACCAAGCAGTTTGAGAAGAGTGCCTTTGTAATATAGCATGATATCTTGTATTATTATTCCCTCCAACTTTCTTCTTCTTTTTCAAAATTGCTGCAGTTATTCAGAGTCTTTTTTTTATTCTAGATGAATTTTTAAAGAGTTTGTTCTAGGTCTTTGAAATATGCCATTGGTATTTTAAAGGGAATTGCATTGAATCTATAGATTGCTTTGGGTAGTATGGACATTTTAATGATGTTGATTCTATCAATACATGACCATGATATATTCTTCCATATGTTTATGTCTTCCTCTATCCTTTTTTTAGCATCCTGTATCTTTCTGAGCACAGGTCCTTAAAGACCTTTGTTAAATTTATCTTGGGTATCTTAATTTTTTTTGTTGCAATGGTAAATGTGATTTTTTTCCTTTTTTTAGTTTCTCATTCTGTGAGTTCATTACTGGTGTATGAAAAAGCCACAGATTTCTGGGTGTTAATTTTGTATCCTGCCACACTGCCAAATTCATTTATTAATTCTAGTAGCTTTTTGATGGAGTTTTTCTGGTTTTCTATGTACAGCATCATATCATTTGCAAGTAAGGACAGTTTACTTCTTCTTTCCCAACTTGGATGCTTTTTATTTGTTCTTCTTGTCTGATCACTATGGCTAGCATTCCAGTACTATTTAGAGCAGGAGCAGTAAAAGTGGGCATCTCTGTCTTGTTCCCGTTCTTAGAGGAAATTATTTTAGTTTTTGTCCATTGAGTATGATGTTGGCTGAAGGTTTGTGATATAAGGCTTTTATTATTTTAAGGTGTGTTTCCTCTATTCCCACTTTGCTGAGAGTTTTTATAAAGAAAAGGTGTTGTATTTTGTCAAATGCCTTTTATGCATCAATTGATACAATTTTGTGATTTTTGTCCCTCAATTTGTTTATGTGATGTATCACATTTATTGATTTGTGGATATTGGAATAGCCTTGCATCTTTAGAATAAATCCCACTTGGTCAAGGTGTATGATCTTTATAATGTAATGCTAGATCTGATTTGCTAGAATTTTATTAAGGATTTTAGCATCTAGGTTCATCAGGGATATTGGCCTGTAATTGTCTTTCTTTGCAGTGTCTTTATCTGGTTTTGGGATTAGGGTAATATTGGCTTCACAGAAAGAGCTTAGATATGTGTCTTTCCTCTTGAAATTTTTGTTATAGTCTGAGAAGGATTGGTTTTAGTTCTTCTTTGAATGTTTGGTAAAAATCCCCTATGAAGCAATCTGGTCCAGGGTTTTTGTTTGTTGGAATTTTTTTTATTACTGTTTCAATTTCATCAGTAATTATCGGCCTATTCAGGTTTTTTGATTCTTCCTGATTGTGTTTAGGAAGCTTATGTTTTTCTAAGAATATGTCCATTTCATTGAGGTTGCCCAGTTTGTTGGTAGTATGTTTTTACAACCCATTGTATGTCTGAAAGGTCGGCTGTTATGTCACCTGTTTAATATCTGATCTTGTTTATTTGGGTCCTCTCTTTTTGCTTCTTGGTGAGCCTGGCTAGATGTTCATCAATATTCTTTATTCTTTCAAAGAACCAGCTCTTGGTTTTATTGATCCTTTGTATTTTTTTTCAGTCTCTATGTCATTTATTTCTGCTTTGATGTTTATTATTTCCTTCCTTCTACTTACACTGAGCTTTTCTTGTTGCTCTATTTCTAATTATTTAAGTTTCAGGGTTAGATAATTTATTACTATGAACTTCCCTCACAGGACTGCTTTCACTGTGACACATAGGTTTTGAATTGTTGTGTTTTCATTGTCATTTGTTTATAGGGTGCTTTTTATTTCTTCTTTGATCTCTTTGGTAACCCAATCATTGTTTAATAGTATGCTATTTAGACTCCAAGTGTTTGATTTTTTTCATTGTTTTTATTGTATTTGATTTCTAATTTTATGCCATTGTGATCTGAGAAGATGCTGGTTATGATTTCTATATTTTTGAATTTGAAGACAGTTTGCTTGTGTCCTAATAAGTGGTCTATCTTTGAAAATGCTCTGTGTGCTCTTGAAAAGAATATATATGTTGTAGCTCTGGAGTAAAGTGTTCTATAGATGTCAAATTAAGTCCATCTAATCTAGTGAGTCATTTAGGATTGCTGTTGCTTTGAGGATGTTTTGTTTAGAGGATTTATCTAGTGGTGTCAATGGGTTACTGTACTGTTGTAGATCTCTCCCTTAATATCTTCCAGAAGTTGTTTTATGTATTTGGGTGCTCCTATATTGGGTGTATGTATATTTACCAGAGTTATAGTCTCTTGTTGTATTGCTCCCTTTAGTATTATGAAGTGGCCCTCCTTATCTCTTGCTATGGCCTTTACTTTGAAGTCCATTTTGTCAGATATAAGTATTGCAACCCCAGCTTTATTCTCATTTCCATTTTCCTGAAAAATATTTTTTTCCATCCCTTCACTATTCATCTGTGTGAATCCTTTGTTCTGAGGTGGGTCTCTTGCAGACAGCAAATATGTGGGTTATGTTTTGTTATCCATTCATCTATCCAATGTCTTTTGATTGAAACATTTAATTCATTTACATTTAATGTTATTATTGATAAGTACTCCTCTGTCACAATTTTTATGCTTTATGTTTATGTTCCTTCTAGCCTTTCTATTTCTTTTTTTATTATTATTACTTAAAATGTTACAAAGAGTAGTACATATGTCTCTTCCCCACCCTTGACCTTCTCCCGTCCTCCCCTTTCCCCCAGTGTCTTGTGTCCATTGGTTATGCTTATATAGATGCATAAAAGTCCTTTGGTTGATCTCTTTCCCCTCTCCCTCCCCCTCCCCCCCGCAACCCTCCCTAGCCATCCTGCTATAGTTTGACAGTCTGTTTAATGCTGTTCTGCTTCTGCATCTAATTTTTGTTTATCAGTTTATAATGGTCTTTATTATCCATAGATGAGTGAATCATGTGGTATTTTTCTTTCATTGATTGGCTCATTTCACTTAGCATAGTGCTCTCCAGTTCCATCCATGCTGTTGCAAATGGTAAGAATTCCTTCTTTTTTACAGCAGCATAGTATTCAATTGTGCGGATGTACCACAGTTTTCTAATCCATTCATCTGCTGATGGGTACTTAGGCTGTTCCAAATCTTAGCTATGGTGAATTATGCTGCTATGAACATAGGGATGCATATATCCTTTCTGATTGGTGTTTCTGGCTTCTTGGGATATATACTTAGAAGTGGGATCACTGGGTCAAATGGCAGTTCTATTTTTAAATTTTTGAGGAAATGCCATACTGTGTCCCATAGTGGCTGCACCAATCTACATTCCCACCAGCAGTGCACGAGGGTTCCTTTTTCTCTGCATCCTCTCCAGCACTTGTTGTTTGTTGATTTGTTGATGAAAGTCATTCTGACAGGTGTGAGATGGTATTTCATTGTTGTTTTGATTTGCATCTCTCAGATGATTAGTGACTTTGAGCATGTTTTCATATGTCTCTTGGCTTTCTGAATGCCTCTTTCAAAGAGTGTCTATTTAGGTCCTTTGCCATTTTTTTTATTGGATTATTTATCTTCCTTTTGTAAGGTTGTATGAGTTCCATATAAATGTTGGAGATTAAACCTTTATGGGTGATAACCTTGGCAAATATGTTCCCCATGCAGTGGGCTTTCTTATTGTTTTGTTGATGGTTTCTTTTGCTGTGAAGAAGCTTTTTATTTTCATGCACTCCCATTTGTTTATTTTCTCTTTAGTTTCCAATGCCCTAGGACCTATACAGGTGAAGAAATTGCTTCGGCATAAGACTGAGATATTGTTGCCTTTAAATCTCTCTAGTATTTTTATGGTTTCCCATCTTACATTTAAGTCCTTTATCCATTTTGAGTTTATTTTTGTGTATGGTGTAAGTTGGTGGTCTAGTTTCATTTTTTTTGCATGTATCTGTCCAAATTTCCCAACACCATTTGTTGAAGAGACTGTCATTACTCCATTGTATGTTCTTGCCTCCTTTGTCAAATATTAATTGAGCATATTGGTCTGGGTCGATTTCTGGGTTCTCTATTCTGTTCCATTGGTCTATATGTCTATTCCTGTGCCAGTACCAGGCAGTTTTGAGCACTGTGGATTTGTAATACAGCTTGATATCTGGTATTGAGATCCCACCTACTTTGTTTTTCTTTCTCAGGATCACTACAGCTATTCGAGGTCTTTTTTTACTCCAGATGAATTTTTGAGTTTGTTCTAGGTCTGTGAAAAATGCCCTTGGTAGTTTGATGGGGAGTGCATTGAATTTGTAGATTGCTTTAGGTAGTATGGACATTTTAATTATGTTGATTCTACCAATCCATGAATGTGGTATGTTCTTCCATCTGTTTATGTCTTCCTCTATCTCTTTTTTCAACGTCCTGTAGTTTTCTGAGTAGAGGTCTTTTACCTCTTTAGTTAAGTTTATTTTTAGATATCTTAGTTTTTTTTGGTGTGATGGTAAATGGGGTTGCTTTTTTAGTCTCTCTTTCTGTAAGTTCGCTATTGGCGTATGAAAATGCCATAGATTTCTTGGCGTTAATATTGTATCCTGCTACATTGTCAAATTCATTTATTAAGTCTAATAAGTTTTTGATGGAGTCTTTCGGGTTTTTCATGTACAATATCATGTCATCTGCGAATAAGGACAGTTTTACTTATTTTCCAATTTGGATGCCTTTTATTTCTTCTTCTTGTCTAATCGCAATGGCTAATACTTCCAGTACTATTTCAAACAGGAGTGGTGAGAGTGGGCATCCCTGTCTTATTCCTATTCTAAGGGGAAATAGTTTTAGTTTTTGTCCATTGAGTATGATGTTGGTTGTGGGTTTATCATATATGGCTTTTATTATGTTGAGTATGATCCTTCTATTCCCACGTTGCTGAGAGTTTTTATCAAAAATTGGTGTTGGATTTTGTCACATGCTTTTTCTGCATCAATTGATATGACTATGTGGTTTTTATCTTTCAATTTGTTTATGTGATGTATCACATTTTTTGATTTGCGGATATTGTGCCATCCTGCATCCCTGGTATAAATCCTACTTGGTCATAGTGTATGATCTTTCTGATGTACCGCTGGATCCTATTTGCTAGGATTTTGTTGAGGATTTTGGCATCTATGTTCATGAGTGATATTGGCCTGTAATTTTCTTTCATTGTGTTGTCTTTATCTGGTTTTGGTATTAAGGTCATGCTGGCTTCATAGAATGAGCTTGGAAGTACTCCTTACTCTTGAATTTTTTGGAATAGTCTAAGGAGGATAGGTTTTAGTTCATCCTTGAATATTTGATTAAACACCCCTTTGAAGCCATCTGGTCCCAGGCTTTCATTCACTGGAAGCTTTTTGATTACTGCTTCAATTTCTTCCATAGTTATTGCCCTATTGAGACTTTTAGATCCTTCCTGATTGAGTTTTGGAATGTTGTATTTTTCTAGGAATATGTCCATTTCCTCCAGGTTGTCCAGATTGTTGGAATAGAGTTGTTCATAGTATTTTTTTTTAACAATCCTTTGTATTTCTGTGGGGTCTGTTGTTATTTCTCCTCTTTCATTTCTGATTTTGTTTATTTGGGTCCTCTCTCTTTGCTTCTTGGTGAGCTTGGCTACAGGTTCATCAATCTTGTTTATCCTTTTAAAGAACCAGCTCTTGGTTTTCTTGATCTTTTACATAGTTTTTTGTTTGTTTGTTTGTTTTTGGTTTCTATGTCATTTGTCTCCACCTGGTATTTATTATTTCCTTCTGTCTGCTTACACTGGGCTTTTCTTGTTGCTCTGTTTCTAAATATTTGAGTTGTTGGTTTAGGTAATTTATTATCATTGTTTCTTGTTTTTTTGCAGTATGATTGTAGAGCTATGAACTTCCCTCACAAGACTGCTTACACTGTGTGCCAAAGGTTTTGGATTGTTGTGTTTTCATTGTCATTCATTGCCATGAGATATTTTATTTCTTCTTTGATCTCTATGGTAACCCAGTCATTGTTTAATAGCATGATATTTAGTCTCCATGTGTTTGATTTTTTTGGGGGGGGATTGTTTGTATTATAGTTGATTTCCAGTTTTATGCCATTGTTATCTGAGATGATTCTTGATATGATTTATATCTTCTTGAATTTGAATAGACTTTGCCTGTGACCCAGTATATGGTCTATTTTTGAGAATGACCCATGTGCACTTGAGAAGAATGTATATTCTGTGGCTTTGGGGTGAAGTGTTCTGAAGATGTTGATTAATTCCATCTGATCTAGCAAGTCATTTAGGAATGATGTTTCTTTCCTGAGTTTTTGTTTAGAGGATTTGTCCAATGGTGATAATGGGGTATTAAAGTCCTCCTCTATGATTGTATTGCTATCAATCTCTCACTTGATATCCTCCAGAAGATTTTTATGTATTTGAGTGCTCCTATATTTGGTGCATATGTGTTTACCAGAGTTATTTCTTCTTGTTGGATTGTTCCCTTTAATATTATGAAGTGGCCTTCCTTATCTCTTTTTATGTCCTTCACTTTGAGATCTAATTTGTCAGATATAAGTATTGCTACCCCAGCTTTTTTTTTCATTTCTATTTGCCTGAAAAACCTTTTTATATCCCTTCACCATCAGTATGTGTGCATCTTTTTTACTGAGGCGAGTTTGCTGTAGACAGCAGATATGTGGGTCATGTTTTCTTATCCACTCAACTACTCTATGTCTTTTGATTGGGGCATTTAATCCATTGACATTTAAAGTTATTATTGATAGGTACTTGTTTGTTGCCATTTTTATTCTTTATGCTGGTGTTCCATCTTGCTTCCTATTTTTTCTCTTTACACCAGACCCTTTAGCATTTCTTGGATTACTGGTTTGGTAGTAATAAACTTTTTTATCATTTTTTGTCTGTGAAACTCTTGATTTCACCCTCAATTTTGATTGATAGACTTTCTGGGTACAGTATTCTTGAATTCAGACCCTTCCTTTGCTTGAGTTTGTATATTTCATTCCATTCCTTTCTGGATTGATGTGTTTCTTTTGAGAAGTCAGTCACTAATCTGATGGAGGATCCTTTGTAGGAACTTTCTGTCTCTCTCTGGCTGCTTTTAAGATTCTTTCATTGTCATTGGTGTTTGCTAATTTAATTACTTTGTGTCTTGTCTTTGGTCTTTTGAGGTTCATTTTGTTTGGGATTGTGAAAGTTTCTTGGATTTGTGTGAGTTTTTTCTTCCCTGTATGAAGGAAGTTTTCTGTCATTATTTTTTCAAACAGCTTTCTATTTCTTGTTCAGTTTCATCTGTTTCCAGTGATGGTGAGGTTTGAGGCAGGAACCCACTCTCAGAGCATGAAGGCATATATTTATAAAGTTTTAACACATTATAACCATTACTCTGAATTCTTTCTCTGAAAAGTTACTTCCCTCCATTTCATTTAGTTCCTTCTGGTGATTCCTCTTCTTTCCTTTGAGGAATTTGTTGTGTGTCCCCAGGTTTTTCAGTAACATTTTAATTGTTTCCATGTTTTAGACCCAACTGCTTTGCTGCCCAAGTTCTTTTGGAGGTGGTGCTATGTAGTTTGTGATTTTGGGGATCCAGTGGTATAGTCTCTTAAATCCCCTGGGCTTGTTGACCCAGTGGAGCCCCTACTTGTGCTATTAGTGTTCTCTTGATATAGTTAGGTCTTGAATGTTAGTTTCTCATTCATGGGTAAAGTCTCACCACAGATTGTCTGTCAATGTGACTCACCTCTGGCTTCATTGTGCAAGCTATTGTAGATCAGATGTGGTTCCAGCTCTCATGGAAAGGGTTGCCTGAGGTCTCACTGGTGTGTGCTCACTGTGAGTTCCCAAAGTTCATATCCTGGGAGGCAGGGTCTCAGGGCCTAAGGCTCCAGTACTGGGACTTTGGCTGTTGTTGTGTAACTCTTACTGGAGTAGCATCACTGTGCAACTCATTACAAAGGTCCCAGAGTCTGTGACAGTGAGAGGCAGCTGTTCCATAGTCTATGGTTGAGGAAGTGTGATTCTGGCCAAGGTTATTGCTCTTAGTGAATCATGAGGAGTTCCAGGAGCCATGAGCTGGGGATGTGGGACTCTTAGAGTCTGTGACTGAAGCAGTATGATCTTGTCCAGGGAGGCAAGTCCTCAAGAATTCACCAAGATGTCCAGAAGCAGGAACCTGGGAGGGCAAAGTCATGGATCCTACTGAGGGAGCCATGCACACTTGGTTGGAGAGGCAAACACCCAGTGGAAGCTCACAGAGGACCCCAGGAGCTGTCTTCAGGGCCTATGTGCTCATGGGGTCCACACACTGCAGTGGTGTGACCACAGAGACAAGATGCTGGCAGCTGGGGAGATGCAAATACAGTTTCTTTTGTGGGAGCAGTGTGCTCTTGGTTGGGTACCCTCATGCCTTGCAGTGGCTCACCAATGTGCCTGGAGGCTGCCTGCCTGGGTGGCTGGCTCAGGGGACCCAATCGCTGGTTCAGTGTGACTGCAGTGTCATAGATAATCTTTTTAATATGTTTTTAAAAATTACTATGGAATGTGTGTATAAATGTATAAAATGTTTTTCAACATTTCCATCAATAGTTTTAACATAGGCAAGTATAATTCATTTAAGCATATGTTATTTAAGTGTATTTAAGTAAAATCTAGATAGGTTTGAAATAGGCATTCATTTTACACAAAATTTCCATTTGTTCTTTTTCTGAATTAAAATGTACATGACTATTCAGTAACTACCAATATGTGTAAAATAACAGAAAGGAAGTCACATACATCTTATTTTCATGTCTCTTCACAAAATCTTATATCCCATAATATAAGATTTCTTTCTCATGTTATTCTATACCATCTTTTCATTTTAATAAATGAAAACTAAATTTATAAAGAATTTAGATTCCACAAACAGTGAGAGCAGTGTTAATGCACAATTTATAAATATGTTGTGGTCCAAATAATGTTCAGATATTTATACATTTACATTTTCCTTATTTTAGCATCTAAAGCTAAACAGCCCTTGAAAACAAAATAAAGGACTTTATCTCTAGAAAGTTTATTGCAGTATTGACTGATAAAGCCTTAAATTGAACTTTGCATATATGCTTACCAAAAAATAACCTCTTGATATATTAGTGGACCAATAGTTCAGCCAAGAAAGGGACTCTAACTTGAACAGACACTAATTAAAAGAATCAATTCTTATCCTACTACATATGTTCAATCATATTAACACATTTCTAGATTTCTTACCCAGTGGACTAGTCAAAATAAAAGGATTTGCTAATATAAAGGAACAGAGTATGCTCTGAACTGACTGAGCAGATTTGTGAACAAATTAGTTCATTTAAAATTGACAGTGAAAGATTGATTTTGCACAGAATGAGTTACCTAAGGTATTTATCATTTCCTCTCCCTCTGCACACAAGACAGAAATCCATTTCTTTCACTTTCTGATTATAATAGGAGTGTTTACTGAGCACCTTTATTTTACAGTCATAATTGTAGCCTGTAATTCTTTTTAATTCAAATATATTTTAGCCTCTTAAGCAGACCTTAGAAATAACTTCCTTAAAAGTCTCAGTAAAATGACTCATCACATATCATTCAATTCAACCACACTATAAATTATAATACAGGGGAAAGTTCTAATTACACAAAAGATCCAATTACTCATAAGGCTACTTAACTCATTATTCAAATTCAGAGGTGAAAAGGAAATCTAGACGAGAAAGACTTTTTCAAAGTTCAAGGTCAATACTTTACAATGCTGAGAAAATCTAAGATATTCTTATGTAGTATGCATTTAGTATATATTGGTGAATATTTTCTGAAAAGGGTGAGAAGCTATATGTAAATAAAGGAACTAGAAATGCTAAAATGCCTGAGAATTCATTTTTAAAGTCTAATAAAATAAAAGCAAAGTACAGTATGGAGTCTCCTCAAAAAATTGAAAATGGAACTCCCATTTGACCCTGCGATCCCACTTCTGGGAATATACCCCAAGAAACCAGAAACACCAATCAGAAAGGATATATGCACCCCTATGTTCATAGCA
>PVJC01051362.1:0-11497 GCA_004026665.1 Murina feae
CCATGTTGGCTGGGCTAATTTGCATACGGCCGCTCTGATTGGCTGGTGGGCGTGGCTTACCCTGTCTCGGAGAAACGGTTAATTTTAATATTTCGCTTTTATTAGTTTAGATTCCCAGTTGCTGTTTTTTTTTATTTGTTTTGGTGAATTGGGAGTTCATATCATTTACTCATGTTTTTCTATTGGGTTGCTCATCTTTTAAATATATTTCTTTGAAAGATAAAAGATTAAACTAAATTTGTGTCTCCCTCTACCTACTGGGGTCTTTAGAGGACTTTACAATTGTATGTTATCTGTTGCAGGATTCAGGGATAGAGCAAAGAAAATGGAGAGGGAAAGATTAAGAAGTAATAAAAGGAAAATTCCCAGATTTGGAGAAAAATAATGTCCAGATTGAAAGTGCTAAGTTGAGTACCCAGCACAAGGGATGAAAAAGGAGGCAAACGAGACACTTCATTGTGAATTTTCAAAATATTGATATTGGAGAGAGACGGAGAGGAAGAGGGAGCAGTTCACTTACAAAGGAATGGAAATCAGATTGGTATCAGACTTGTTGATAGTAACACTGAATACTAGAAGATGGTGAAATTGTGCATTAAGGTTCTCGTCCATGAACAAATAAAACGGTGATGATGGTAAAAAATAATAATCCCCATAAACAAACAATAGCTAATATTTATTGACTGCTTACCATGGATCAGGAAGTAGGCTAAATTCTTCCCATTGATCTCACTTAATGCTCACAACAAATTTAATAGAAAACTTTTATTATTATTTCCATTTTACAGATGAAGACACTGAAGCATAACAAGACTGGCAAACTTGTTAAATGTTATGCAGATAGAAAACTTGGGAAGCAAAGTGAGTTCCCCCCTCCCAAATTAGTAAAATACCTGGATTAGTAAAATGTTAATGTTTTATCTGGCACACAGGGTGACAGAATAAAAAGACAGGAAAAGAACAAAAAGGAGAAAATTGAACAAAGTCTATTACACTCAAGGAGTGAAAAAACATCAGTCAGAGGTGGAAAGGGAAGAGTCCTGTTCTCCCTGCACTGGGCCAGCCTGATTGCAGAGCCCTTGCCGTCAGGAATGTGTCTGATTCTTTGCATCCACCGTGATCCTAGGCACATAAACAAACCCTGTCTGCTGGTCAGGCAGACAGTGCTGGTTATGTTGCAATGTGTTCTGGTACGTGTGAGACGTATGGACACCTTGAGCCTCACTTACCTCAGGAGCTGGAGAAGGAGTCTCAGGGAGGAGCATTCGGGGTATTTTGGCAGCCCCTGGAGAGGTGGGCATGTCCCTTGAGGAAACAATTTCATTTACCTTTTTCGAAGTAGGACTGTGTTGGTCACAGAGTCTCAGTGAAAGGCGAATGCGAACAAAGGAGGCTCTGAGGAAGGGAGTGGATCCCCTTGGCTGATAGCCAGCACGGGTCATCTCAGGAGAGGCAGAAGAAAACACCGGCCTGGGGGGAATCGATGTTTCGGGGCATTTGGAAAAATTGCCCTTTGGCATGTGACAGATCCGTTGGATGACTTGAAAAATATCACAGAAAAATTAAGCAAATAAAAACTGGGGGGAAATAGAAAATTGTAAGAGGAAGAAGCAAATCATAGAACCACTTGGCTCACCAGTGAACAATACTCACATTGGCTACTTTTTAAGCCAGAAAAAACACAACTATGATCTAACCCGTATTGTGAGGTTGAAGGAGGGGAAGCAGATAGTCAAGGGAAGTAAGAGAACTACAATCTCAAATACCATAATTATAAATTAACAGACACTCTCTAAAACAGATAAATGTAGAAGTAGCAATAAGAACATTTGACTTAAAAAAATGTGAGAATAAGTAAAAGAAAAAGCAGCCCAAAGAGTTGAAAGTGATGCTTCTGAAAGAAAAGGTAGAGAGAAGGACAGACACCGTCTATATTACTATTAATTTTTAAATGATGTGCCTGTGTTATCTTCTTACTCATTTTTATAACAGAAAGTATTTTCATATGCTTCAAGAAAATAATACAGTAAAAAGTCTCCCTTCTTTTCTTCCCTTTCCTATCTACTTCCCCTCTGCCAAGGCAACCAACATATTTTTTCTTGCATAGCGTTCCAAAGATCATTTGCTTATACTGTTTTTATTAAAGATGAGTATTAGTGTAAAAGAGAGTAAGGCAAAAAGGAAGTCTGCAGAGATATGCCATTGTCGTGGTCCAATAAAATAATCTCAATGCAACAGGATCTCTCTATATAAAAGCCTATATCTGTCCGACCATCAACCAGTAGTTATGATGTGCACTGACCACCAGGGGGCAGATGCTCAACACAGGAGCTGCCATCACATGCATTGGCCATTTAAAAATAAATGGCACTGTGGACTTGGTGCCGACAAACCAACACTCCCGCCAGTGGGATACAGGCTCTGTCACCACCCCTGAGTGACACCCCACCAAATTGCAGCCAATGCTGCCAAGACCCCATGGTGCAAAATGGGACCCACAGCGCAGCCCAGCCCGGAAACAATGGCTATGGGCACCAGGTAATGATGTCACATAGCAACGCCCAGCTTCCTCTCCCTAGTGACTAGACTCCTTGCAGTTTCTTCAACCCAGGAATCCAACTTGCTTTATAGCCACGTGCAAACATTTTACAGTTTAACCAAATGTTTGTTAAGATTTTCCCATGCCTCATCCCATTTGATCCTCACAGAAGTCCTAAAGTAGGTAGATAGGAGACTCGGTAGAATCCTATTTTCTTTTCATTAGCAAGATGTGAATATTAAAGATGCGGTATTAAAATATTTCTTCTAATTAATTTCCTTCCAGTTTGCACGAATCTGTGTACCGGGACACTAGTTAATTTAATAATTCCTTGACATCATCAATAGTGCTTTAATAACAGTTTTTTTGGGAGAAAAATAATCATGCCGTTAAGGGAAAAACCAACACATTTACAATAACTATCACTTTTGATCCCTTGTCCACTGCCATGGGCCTTAGATTTTAACTTTCTTACATTTGCTGCCACTTTGAGAATTGGAGGAATCCTGACTTCAAGCTGAACGTTCTGTCCTTAAACTTGACAACAGATCTCTCTCCCAGAGCTAATGATAAGTTTGGCTGCTGGTTTACCCAAAAGTCAATTACAGATATTGGTGAAGACAAGATGCAATTTGGGAGCAGCATAGCTTGTTATTAAGCAGTGTTTCATCTCGGGCTTGTTGAGCACTTTCCCCCAGGGCTCTAAGGGTTCATTCCCAGGCATGACATGTAGCAGGTGGTGGGGACTGAGGCGGGGGAAGGGCAGGGAATAGGAGTAAGATCTCAAAGGCTGTCTGTCCCGTTTAATTGCAGAAGAGGTGAGAGAAGCTAGTCCAGGGGTCCTCAAACTTTTTAAACAGGGGACCAGTTCACTGTCCCTCAGACCGTTGGAGGGCCGGACTATGGTTAAAAAAAAAGAACTATGAACAAATTCCTAGCACACTGCACACATCTTATTTTAAGCAGGACGGGCAGCGGCGGCAAAAACACCCGGCATGTGGCCCGCGGACTGTAGCTTGAGGATGCCCGAGCTAGTCCTTACAACTCTGTGACCGGCTTGTCATTTGCCACATCCAGGACCAAAGAGGCTCCAGGCAGTCTGTTAAAATCCTCAGTGTATTCATTCATTCATTCATTCATTCATTCATTCATTCATTAAAACATCAAACACTTTTGACTGCCTGTCACAGTCGATGCCAGGCTACATTCAGAAACAATGGAAAGGAGGAGCGAGGCTGGCAGGGCGCGTTGGCAAGATGCCCTCTATGCTTCGTGTTGCCAGCTACGCAAAGGACTTGGTGGGACGACCAGTTCTGGAGCTGGAGACTCCCGTGGAAGTTACCTCTGCAGCTGGGGCCCAGTGACATGAAGCATCCGGCCTAGGGTTTCACTAGTGTTTACAGCACTGAGGAGAAAACCAGTGTCCAACCTGGCTGCGCCCATGCAATGCATTATTAGAGGTGTAAAAGAGCTGTTGACGATGACATTCTGCAACCCTTTTCATAGGAAGTTTCTGGAAATGTGCTCCTGGACTTTTCACAGACTGAACAACTCACTGAGCAGCTCTGACAAGGAGAAAGGAACTGTCCCCAAGGGCCAGGAGCCTCCCTGACTCTCCAGGCCAACCACGTGGTTTGTGAGAGTAGGCCATGGTGGTAAGGACCCTGAGAGAGGTGGGGGATGGACAGCAGGAACCGGGAGGAGCACTCAGGAAGTCGTTTTGGGGAGTCATTCCCAGGCAGGGGGCTCCCGACATGGCATTATACTAACGAGTACCATGAACAGCCGCGTCCTGCTGACATAGCCAGGGAGCTCTGCACCTGTGGAAGGGAGCATGGCGTGTGTTCACTTCGGTTCCTCAACACGAAGCCCACCTGTGCCATTCCTCATTTCACCAGGGGCAGGCCTCTGACCCCAGACCTGATGGCATGGTGACCCTGGGCTCCCGAGGCCTCCTGTTTTAGGGTTCTGTATCTCCTTCATGCCGGCAACGGTTCTGCAGTCGATGAAGCTGCCATTGTAAATGGAAGAAGGCATAAGATACTGCTCACTGTGTATCTGCAATGGATGTCTCTGTAGATATAATGTTTTGTCCATTACTGACAAATTAGATTTGGGGTTTTCAACTCCCATTACAAGCGTTCAATTACAAATGAGTAGTGGCTGTAATTGTCCTGGCAGTGCTTCCATTTTTAGGAAGCAAAGATTTCCTGGTAAACATGGCACTCCCCGGCTGCCAAGCAGACTTTACAGCATTCAACCTCAACCCCTTAAATTCCCGCAGCACCCTGGGCATTGCTGACAAAGACTCAGCTTACAACGTGGCCTTAATTGTATGATTCTATTTTTTTTCCTAAGAGAATCATCACGGTCCTAGGAAAGGCTTAAAGAGAGTTTTATTTCATCTCCTTTTATTATTATTTCTATTATTCTGCTCTCTGGTCATATCATTTAAGTAACTGAATAACCAACTGAAGAAAAGCTGTTATCCGCCTACCTCATTTCTTAGAAAAATAATTAGGGCACACAGAAAACTATTCAATACTTTTAACTGCGGCTGATAAGCTGGCTTTTCCATCCTCTGCCAAGCTGACTTAATGACTCAGAGAAGTCACTGGAAGACCAGAAAAGCACCGCTAGGTCCAGGCCGTGGCCTCATCACACACTCCAGCCACGGTCTCCTCGCCTGTGAAATGGGGATTAGTGAGGTAATGCTGCCCTGAAGTGGAATTCTAGGGAAGTCTGATATTAAGTTTTGATATAATAGTGATAAAGTGTCTGGCACAATATGATATCTCAGTGATCCTACTGACTCCTCCCTTACCTCCCCCGCCGCCCCCGAAGCAGCAGCCCCAGGCAAGGATAGGAGTGCAGGGCCAAGCAGGGGCCTGCCGGAAGCTCACAGGCCCTTTGGAGGGAAGCCTGGAGGCCTGGCCCAGCCTGACCCCATCCTTCCGAAGTAAGAGGCGTGTGGGGCTGTCTGGTGACTGGCACCCCCACTTTCTTCCTCCTTCCTCCTTCACTAGAGGGTTGGGCTGTCTCTCCAGGCTGCCCTTGACCCCATCTTTATGAAAGCTAATAGGAAAATGCTGCCATTTCAAGCAGATGGAGGGCCTATTTCTCTCATTTCCAGAATGGAGGCAGGTCCTTCCATATTTTTATATTCTCTAAGCCAGTGTTTCAAACTGGCCTGGTCTCCAGAATCCGGCTGAGTGCTTATTAAAAACATAAGCCCCACCCCTCCAGAGATTCTAGATTCAGGCTATGATGGGTCTCAAGAGTTGGTGAATTTTCACTGTGTCCCAAGTGATCCTACGGATCAGGTGGGTTTGAAAGTGGTTCCATATGTCGTCTCCATGACAAACTAGAAGTGGTTCAGGGCTCAGGGTATACCAGCGTTCACATTGCCAGCTAGTCTCACATTTCTTAAAAGCTCGACAGCTGCTTCATGGCAAAGTATTGAGTTCAAGGTCATACTCCCATCACTCACTTCATTTCACCCTGACAGTGGACACTGCGTCACTAAGCAAAATATCCCAAGTTACTGCTGAGGAAACCGAGGCTCTGAGTGAGAGTTAGCTGGCTTGACCTGGTCACACAGCTGGGAAGTGGCGGAGCTTGGATTTGAACGCAGGACTTCTGCTCCCGAATCCCTAGGCTTCTCTGAAGCCACCCCATGAAGTCCTGTTATGATGCCCCGCACTACGAACCCTTGCAACTCAAAGCATGTCTGGCGGATCCGCATCGCATCACCAGCATCCCCTGCTTGGGTCTTTTCTCCAGAAGGCAGAACAAGCGACTAGCAATTAGATTACAGGAGGAAATGTTAAGGGCCAGCGGGAAATCGGTCAATAGCATCACCTACTGGTCACATGTGAGAACTGCATCTAATTTTTTCAATTTAATAAAATAAAAAAATACACCTGGGGATTTGTGGTTAGAGCAAAGATATCCCTGCCACACTGTAAACAAAGAGAAACAACCAAGATAACGATATCTCCAAACATAATATTTGAAAACAGCTTTCCACAAGCCATGAAAATGAACTGAATTTGGGAGGGTGCTGAGAGCAGGTGTGTATTTCCTGCAGTTTTGAGCAGAGTGGGTAGACCACAGAGGTCCCCAAGGAGTAGAGAACATCAGATATGACAGACACTAACCTATGTTTCTCAGCGAATGATAATGAAAATACTCCCGAAACCCGAGCGCGAGCTGCACAAGAGCATTTATATCCTTGAATGCTTACAATTGAAACGAGAAAAAGTTAAAAGTTAGTGAGCTAAGTGTCTAACTTTAGAAGCTATAAAAAGTATAGGACAGAGAAAGTGTAAGGAAGACAGCGCTGAAGATAAGGGCAGGAGTTAATAAGACAGAAAATAAACATATAATTGGGAGGGTCAAGAAAGCCAAAGAAGTTTTTTTTTTTTTTTAATGAAAAACTGATAAGCCTCTGGCAACACTGATCAAGAAAAAAAAGAGAAAAAGATGCAAATAAGAATAAAAAAGGAGCCATAACTACAGTGCTCCACAGATTAAGCGGCTCAAGGTCAAAGCTCACCCTTTTGTTCTCTCAAGGCTGCTATGCCCTGCCACCAACCTAGCATGTGTATTTAGTCCCCAGGATTCCGCAGGCCTGGTTTATAAAGAGACAATTAAAATTCCACTTCAGCTCTTACTCTTATATGTTCACAGCATGTCCTTACTTCACTGACCTCCATGAAGTTACCATGACCTATGTTCTCTCCTTTGATAGGTAATAATGACATGTATGAAATGCTTATTACATGCCAAGTACTGTGCAAGGAATCCCCACAACAAGTCTCCGAGGTTATCATCATCTCCACTTCATGGGTAAGGAAACGAGGTTTGGGACCTCAGCTGCCATGCCTCCCACCAGTCAGAGTGAGGTTGTGCATGGATTTTGGCAAGCAATCGGGGTTTGGAGCTTCTCCCAGTCACAGAGCAAGCTGACAGCAGAATCCAGGCCCTTTGACGAAAAGTCCCAGTGACACAGCACTGTCTGTGCCAAAAAGGCAACTCTGGTCACTGGTTTTGTCATTCCCTCTCCAAACTGAGTGGGATGTGCTTTGTGACTCTGGATGAACCCATGGATGCAACTCTGGCCTTGGATATAAGCCCTAGCATGGCCCTGACTACCTGTCCCTCAGGCCCCCCGCCCCCTCCCCCCCCGCGCCTGCCCCTCTTGTAAATGCCCAGGCTTTCATCTCCTGTTGCTGGGCTACCATGGTTTACTGTTAGGGGCTTTGGGTAAAAATTTGTGGTTCTGCAAATACCATTTTAGCGGTTCAACTTGTGACTTCTTTAAGTACCACGATACTCATGTCACATTAAATTAGCATCTGTGAACTATGGATCTTAGGCCAAATCTGTCCTGGCACTTGCTTTTCTATGGCCAGTTAGTTAAGAAAAAATGGATTTTCTATTTTTGAACGGTTGAGAATAACATCAAAAGAAGAACAGCATGTTGTGACATGAGAAAAACTATCTTGTAAAAAAAGAAAAGTGGAAGGACTCACACTGTCTGATTTCAGAGCTCGCTACAAAGCTACAGTAATTAAGACAATGTGGGTTTGGCATAAGAATACACAGATCAATGGAAGAGTTGAGAGTCTAGAAATACACTCTCATTTGTGGCCAACTGACTTTCAACAAGGGTGCCAAGACCATTCAATGGGGGAGACTAATCTTTTCAACAAACGATGCTGGGACCACTGGATATCCACATGAAAAGAATGAATTTATATCCCTAATTTACACCGATACACAGAACTTAATTGAAAATGGACCGAAGACTTAAATGTGAGAGCCCAAATGATACACGCCCAGAGAAGAACATACGGATAGGGAGTGACGGACTGCTAATGGATATGAGGTTTCTTTTGTGGGCAAGATGTTCTGAACTTGTGGTGATGGTTGCACAAGTTTGTGATTATACTATAACGCAGAGGACTCTATATTTTGGTTGAATTGTATGGTTATGTGAATTATATCTCAGTAAAACTTAAAGAAAACAATGTGACAAGGGCCTGGGTGAAGGTGGGTCTGACGGGCCAGGAGCAGCCTGTGAGGCGTGGTGGCTGGGGGAGGAGTTGCTGTAGAGTAGGAATCTGGGGTCTGGGCTGGAATCCTGGAACCCTGGTCTTTCCAAGTCCCTGGTAGAATATGCCTCTGCCAGGCATTCTGCCAACTTTCCTTCTCCTGGAATTGCATTCCTATCCTCTTCCCCCACTCCAGGGGAGTTCACATGGAAGGTGGCAGTAAGGAGATGGCTTGCCAGAAATAATGTGTTCTAAGAATCCTACGACAATAATCTTAGCCATTTCCAACTTCAGGGACACACAGGATCCAAATGCCTTCAAAGCTGAGACTGATCCATATGCTATAGGATAATCAGACTGGAATTTCCCAAAGGGTGCGTGGAAGTCAGAGGACGGGAGATGTAGTCATTGGCTCAACAAATATTTATTGAGCACCTACTGTGTCATAGATCCTGTTCTAAGTACTAGGGGTGAGACATAGACGTGCCTTAGAGGGTTCCATACTTCCACCACTTTGGGAGGTGATCTCTGAAAGCACCGGTAGAAGTATGGAGAAAGGAGACAGGAAAGGGTGTTTTATGGAAGGTCACCATGGTGGACAGCTGAGGCCTGGTCTTGCTGGAGAATTCTGGGAGCCTGGATAGAAGATGCTTCCAAGTTTTCCCACTGGAGTCTGAGGGAGCAGGCTGGGGGGCAGGTGTTAACCCCCAGCCTTCCATCCTACCCTGTTGTAGGCCCAGGTATTCCTGGGGCCAGAGAAACCCTCAAGCAAAGGTCACAGATGCCTGCGGTTGAGCACCTGGTGTACAGCATGGGAATGGTGAGTGCCAAGGGGACACGAGCGAGGTACTGACAGCCCCTCCTACAGGTGTCTCTGTGTACCTTACATGTTAGTGGGGTTGGGGGAGATGGAAAGTCAACCAGCAAAAACAAGACAGGCTCATTTGTTAGCTATGGCTGGAGCGAGGTAATTATGTTGGGAAGCCAGGGAATCAAAGTCTGGGTCACGAAGTCTAAGAATCACACGCAAGCTGACACACGCAGAACACTCCGTGCTTCAGGTTACAAGTGTTCGAAAGAGGTTCGCCATTTTCACCTCATTGCAAGGGAGAAGTGAGGGGCAGTGATGTGGAGACATGTGGACAGGGTTCAAGAATCTGTTGTTAGAGCACATTTTCTGAAGAAACACCTCCCAGTTGATCTTAGCCATTTCCTACTTTAGGGAGGCACAGGGTCCGAATGTGACCATCTCAAGATGCTGACATTGGCTCAGGTGGAATCAAATCCCTCAAGGACAATTTCTAAGTTATCATGGACTCTCAGGAGGCCTCCCTTGCTTATAAAGGTGAGATCTGCCGGAGGCTCTCCAGGTGAGTATGTTATAAATGACCAGCCTTCTGAGCCCCATTCTGGGTTCCTTAGAACTAACGGAATGGCTTCGTGTACAGGCATGCCTCATTTTACTGTACTTCACAGACTTTTTTTCTTTTTTTTTTACAAATTGAAGGCAAGACTCTCCATCAACAAAAAGATCATGACTTGTTCTAGCTAGTTTGGCTCAGTGGACAGTGTCAGCTTGCAGACTGAAGAGTCCCGAGTTTGATTCCAATCAAGGGCACATGCTTAGGTTGCAGGCTTGATCCCTCATGGGGAGTGTGCAGGAGGCAGCCAATCAGTGATTCTCTCTCATCATTGATATTTTTCTCTCTCTCTCTCCCCCTCTCCCTTCCTCTCTAAAATCTATCTTAACTAATAAAAGCGTAATATTGAAATTAACCATTTCTCCAGGATAGGGTAACCCACGCCCACCAGCCAATCACAGCGGCTGTATGCAAATTAGCCCAGCCAAGATGGCGGCGCCGGACACACGGAGGCTTGCCTCCCTATGTGCCCCGCTGCCATCTGTTGCTTTCCTGCAGGCCACACAGGAGTGGCGGGGTGGGGAGGGGGGGCAGGAGGAGTGAGCCCTTAGCCGCCCGGCACCTCCACCAGCCCCCAAAGCAACCCATGGCAGCCTGGAAGTAGATCCGTGATTGCTGGGGCACAGGCACACACGCCTCCGTGAGTATTTCAGGCAGCAGGGCAGATGGGGCCTGGGGGAGCAAGCCAGTCCAGGCCCCCAGGCTGCCCTGCGGCCTGGAAGTAGATCCGTGATCGCAGGGGGGGCATGGGCTCACACACCTCCATGAGTGCCTGTGCCCCCTGCGATGGATTCCAGGCGGCTGGGCAGCCTCGGGGGCGAAGGATCCGAGCCAGCTCCGCCCCTGAGGCTGAGGCCTGGAAATCGGTGCAATCGGGGCACACAGCACAAATGGAGGTGTGCCCTCCGTGTGTGCTGTGTGTCCCAATGGATTCCAGGGTCCCAAACTGTGAGAGAGCACAGGCCGGGATTAAGTAACCCCCAACCCCCACCGAGTGCACAAATTTTTGTGCACTGGGCCCCTAGTCTCTATAAAAACCTAAGCAACTGTTTGACTGGTAGCTATGACACACACTGACCACCAGGGGGCACGTGTTCAACACACAGGCGTGGAAACATGGAACAGACTGATGAATCTCAGAGGAAAGCGGGGAGGGGTGTGGGCAGGAAGAGATTAACCAAAGATCTTATATGCATACTAGAGGTCCAGTGCATGGATTTGTGCACAGGTGGGGTCCCTTGGCCTGGCCTGCAGGGATTGGGCTGAAACCAGCAGTTCGACATCCCCCAGGGGTCCTGGATTGTGAGAGGGTGCAGGCCAGGCCAAGGGACCCCACCAGTGCATGAATTTGTGCACTGGGCCTCTAGTAAAGATATATATATATATATATATATATATATATATATATATATATATATATATGATCATTACTCACTTTATTGTGCTAGTCTGGAAACAGTATCTCTGAGGTGTGCCTG